>JBAMAX010003563.1:0-235874 GCA_037043745.1 Chymomyza amoena | reverse complement strand
TGGCGTCGTCAGCTAACAGGATCAAATTTTAAGCCAATCGGACAAAGTTGATATTTTTTTCGCGGCCATAACTTCTAAACGAGAAGAGATAAGCAAAATAACCACATTTTCGAATCAGTGGCGTCGTCAGCTACAATAGGATCAAATTTTAAGCCAATCGGACAAAGTTGATATTTTTTTCTTTGGCGGCCATAACTTCTAAACGAGAAGAGATAGACAAAAATAACCACATAAAAAAAAAAAAAAAAAAACGCCAGCTACAATAGGATCGTACCCAAGCCAATCGACAAAGTTGGATATTTTTTTCTTTGGCGGCCATAACTTTTAAACGAGAAGAGATAGAGCAAAAATAACCACATTGAATCAGTGGCGTCGTCAGTTACAATAGGATCAAATTTTAAGCCAATCGGACAAAGTTGATATTTTTTTCTTTAAGTGGCCATAACTTCTAAACGAGAAGAGATAGAGCAAAAATAACTACATTTTCGAATCAGTGGCGTCGTCAGCTACAATAGGATCAAATTTTAAGCCAATCGGACAAAGTTGATATTTTTTCTTTTAAGTGGCCATAACTTCTAAACGAGAAGAGATAGTAGCAAAAATAACCACATTTTTCGAATCAGTGGCGTCGTCAGCTACAATAGGATCAAATTTTAAGCCAATCGGACAAAGTTGATATTTTTTCTTTAAGTGGCCATAACTTCTAAACGAGAAGAGATAGAGCAAAAATAACTACATTTTCGAATCAGTGGCGTCGTCAGCTACAATAGGACCAAGTTTTAAGCCAATCGGACAAAGTTGATATTTTTGTCTTTTATGGCCATAACTTCTAAACGAGAAGAGATAGAGCAAAAATAACCACATTTTCGAATCAGTGGCGTCGTCAGCCACAATAGGACCAAGTTTTAAGCCAATCGGACAAAGTTGATATTTTTTTCTTTAAGTGGCCATAACTTCTAAACGAGAAGAGATAGAGCAAAAATAACCACATTTTCGAATCAGTGGCGTCGTCAGCTACAATAGGATCAAATTTAAGCCAATCGGACAAAGTTGATATTTTTTTCTTTATGGCCATAACTTCTAAACGAGAAGAGATAGAGCAAAAATAACCACATTTTCGAATCAGTGTGCGTCGTCAGCCACAATAGGACCAAGTTTTAAGCCAATCGGACGAAGTTGATATTTTTTTCTTGCGGCCATAACTTCTAAACGAGAAGAGTATAGAGCAAAAATAACCACATTTTCGAATCAGTGGCGTCGTCAGCTACAATAGGACCAAGTTTTAAGCCAATCGGACAAAGTTGATATTTTTGTCTTTAAGTGGCCATAACTTCTAAACGAGAAGAGATAGAGCAAAAATAAGCACATTTTCGAATCAGTGGCGTCGTCAGCTACAATAGACCAAGTTTTAAGCCAATCGACAAAGTTGATATTTTTGTCTTTAAGTGGCCATAACTTCTAAACGAGAAGAGATAGAGTAAAAATAACCACATTTTCGAATCAGTGGCGTCGTCAGTTACAATAGGAGTCAAAAATGTAAGGCGAATACCCCAATAAGCTCAAAGAAGCACGTACCCGGCTGAAAGTTGGAAGGAAAAATTGAGCCAGTACCATTCATTAGTTTGGCATGATGCGCCTTGGGAAGTGGTTGGTAGTACTTCGCAAAGGCAATGTGATTTCAAGGCCACTTACACTCTTCAGTAGATTCTGCTGCTGCTCAGGAAGAGCTGACTTCTCTCATGAACATAAAAATGACCAGCAATCTGACGAAAAACGTTCACGTGGTGCCACTTGCTAAGCTGATCCAATTTCAATCGGGCTAGTAAGAAAAGAATGAAAATATGTACTGACTTGTATATCTAAATTTATTTTATTTTTTGCCGTCAGATTTTATTATTGTTTTAAACAAAATTTTAAGTTTTCGCCCCGAAATATAATACCAATTGGTTGCTTATAGCGAACTAAAAGTCTATATAATCCTCTAATGGTTTTCAAAGTGTAAAGTCCTAAACATAGGTATTTGGAACCCGTGATGAATAAAACCAAAGTAAAATAAATATTCATAATACGGTGCGGAGGGTCTATGAACATTTTTTATAAAGGGTTTATTGTTTTGCTTTCAGGCGACAGGAATCAATGTACCAGATGACTGGCCTTTATTCAGAAACGAACAGCGGCGACGATAGCAGCATAGATGCGGCCCAGGACAGTTCACGTTTGGGGGATTTGGCGCCGGTTGTCACAACAGCTGGCAAGGCGACGGCAGATACTGTTGTCCCAAAGGGCCATAGTAGGCAGCCGTCTGCAGCCAATAATCGCAGCACCAACACAGGTGATCCAGAAGCTGAAGACGAGGAAGAGCAATTCCGCACACGCGACTGCGGCATACTCAGTTGTCGGCCGTATAAAATCCAAAGATTTGCTAGAATTAAGATATTCGTACTTCTGCTGTCGCTGTTAGTCATGATGCAGCAGGCGCTGAGCTCAGGATACATTAACTCGGTGATAACCACAATTGAGAAGCGGTTTGAGATACCCTCGAGTTATTCCGGCCTTGTAGCCTCCAGCTATGAAATTGGAAATGTTATAACCGTAATTTTTGTCAGCTACCTAGGCAGTCGCCGCCATATTCCCGTATGGATTGGTATAGGAGCTGTCATTATGGGCATTGGATCGCTGGTCTTTATGGTGCCGCATTTCACTGGCGAGCCAAACCCGGGTATTGCTATAAAGAACAAGACAAGCGACAATATATGCCGCAGCGCCTTAGTTCGAGATCAGGATATGGATCTTGGCCGCCTTTCAAGTGGGTTGTCAAATCAACCTTTGGCACCACACACGCTGCGCGAAGATAACTGCCTTGAGGGAAAGTCCTCAACAACTGGCCCTGTGCTATTATTTGTATTAGCCCAGCTGCTTCTTGGATGCGGCGGCAGTCCGCTCTTTACGTTGGGAACAACCTATGTGGATGATCATGTGCGAACTGAAAGCTCCTCCATGTATATTGGCTGCATGTACAGCATGGCCGCCTTCGGACCGGTTGTCGGCTTTCTCCTCGGCGCCTATTTACTGTCCTTTCACATGGACTCGCTCTCTTCCACGATCATTTCGATAAGTAAGTCCTACATTGTTACTAAACGAAATTGCCATGCTCACAGATACGAAATTTCTCTTTCAGCTCCTGGGGACAGACGATGGGTGGGCATGTGGTGGGGTGGATTTCTGCTTTGCGGCGTCGTATTGCTCATTGTAGCCGTGCCATTTTTCTCCTTTCCAAAAGTACTTACTCGGGAAAAGAAAAAGATACGCAAGGGAAGTGTTGTCCAACCTGCTTTGCCAAATAATTCGACTGCCACGGACGAGTTAGGCAAAGTTAAAAAGGAATTTGTGGCAGTGACCAGTAAAGAGGAAGAACCCGCGCCGCAAATCGACACTGGCTATGGTAAGGATATCAAAGACATACCCCAGTCAATGTTACGGCTGGTAAAGAATCCCGTTTACATTGTTACCTGCTTGGGTGCTTGCATGGAGCTTATGATTGTTTCCGGATTTGTGGTGTTCCTTCCCAAATACTTGGAGACACAATTTAGCTTGGGCAAAAGTCAAGCCAACATATTTACCGGCTCGATTGCTGTGCCCGGAGCTTGCATTGGTATCTTCACTGGCGGATGCATACTGAAACGCTTTCAGCTTAAACCCAAAGGTGCAGTGCAGTTCGTGCTTATAACAAACATTATCTGCCTGGGATGCTATGCGATGCTCTTCTTTTTGGGGTGTGATAATCTAAAAATGGCAGGCACCACTATACCGTATTATACCAGCTCGAAGCAGGGCACGCTAGAACCTTTTCAGGTTAACTTGACGGCTGCTTGCAACTTTGGTTGCGAGTGCTTGACTAGCGAAGTGGAGCCGGTATGTGGCAACAATGGTTTAACCTACTTTAGCCCTTGCCATGCTGGCTGCACAGCCTTCTCATCCAGCTCTAACTATACTAATTGTGCATGTAAGTCCAGAAAAAGTAAAGAAATTGGTAAAAAGTTATAACTCTAAATGTCTCTGCAGGTGTTCACGCAAATATTACCAGCAGCATTTTTAGAGGCGCCGGCGGTAGCCAAGCACAGGCGTTGAGCGCCATCGAAGAGTTTGCCGAGGTGACGGTTGTACCAGTAGCTACCGCAGGACCTTGTACGACGCCCTGTCGTACTATCTATCCATTTTTAATATTGCTCTTCTTTATGACGTTTATAGTGGCATCGACGCAAATGCCACTACTTATGATTGTATTGCGGTCCGTCTCCGAAGAGGAACGTTCCTTTGCACTAGGAATGCAATTTGTTATATTTCGTCTGTTTGGTTATATACCGGCACCCATACTTTTTGGCAACTTGATAGACTCGACATGTTTGCTGTGGAAATCGTCTTGCGGAGAAAAAGGCGGTCGCTGTCTGATCTACGATATTGAAAAGTTTCGTTACAAGTAGGTAAACCATTAGATTGCTACTGGACATAATTAAACAAATTGGCTTTTCTCTAAAGGTATGTGGGTTTGTGTGCTTCAGTCAAATTGATCGCCTTGTTCATATTTATGGTTGACTGGTGGCTAGTGCGCCGGCGCAAGCAGCTCGAAAAAATGAAACCCTTAAATGCCAGTGATCCAATAATTGGTTCAATCATCAGCCTGGATAAACGTAAGACGCTAAAACTTATTTTATCGAATCAACTTATTTTCTACTTTTTAACAGTATTTGAGGAAAAACTGTCAAGCAGCGAACCAAATGGCAACTTTGTCAATAGCGGAGAACTAATCATTCCAACCGAAGTTATGCGACACTCCCGCAATGACTCTCGCACCATGCAGCAGGAGTACTGGTAAGTTATCAAATTTTATTAAACATATTTGAATGGCTTTCTAACTTGTCTTGGTACTCCAATGATCTAAACTAATACGTATCAAACCATTTATATTTTTTTGCAGTTATGACAAATGTGGAAATGTGCTACCATCTGCAAATACAGATAACCTACCACAAACCAGGTCCAAGAAGCACTTTCGCAGCGCTTCTTGTGATGTTAAGATGATCAAGAGCTTTGCCAAGGACCACAATGCACCGACAAGTGCATCTACAGATGCTGCTGCTGATGGACGAAGTTGCAGCAACTACAAGAATCTCAAAAAGCTTCATACGCATACGCGGAACCACTCTACAGACCTTAATCCGCATGACCTGCGTCATAAGCTATCGCGCGATGATCCAGTGCTTTCCATTCGCTTCATACAGAACCAACTGCGTCCACAGGACTGTACCGAAGAAGATGATGACGATGAGCTGACTACTGGCTGTGGGCATTTTGTAAAAAAGCACTCACGTAATCACTCCTATGATCAAATATATATGCCCAATAATATACGCTTCGATGCAGACTTTTTACGGCGCCCTTATCACAGCAACGCGAAGAAAAATGTCAATGTCTTGAAAAACCTTGTTGCAACAGAGACAAAGCCGAAGAATTCGAATGAGACTGAACCAGTTTCACGTGGACATTCTCGAAATAATTCAAAGGACTTAAATATTAAGTCCTCCAGCTCAACAAATGTCGTTGCAAACAATTATGCTATTGCAAATGAAACACCTGGACTGAGCATTCTACGTCATCGTCGAACTAATTCAAAAGACCTAAACTACAGTGTGCTACCCAATAATACAGAAGTGGTAGCTGTTGGAGGAGCCAGTGGATCTGTTGTTGGTCCCACACCTCACAACAGAGCGCCGCATACCCGCAACGCTTCGCATCATAAAATTCAAATCGATGACGATCGTCACGAGCTCATTGACGACAATGATGAGGAGGAGCATGTCTCATTGCGCTTGTAGTTTTGGTTGTGGTATTGAACTGCTATCCATAATGTTCCTGTGCTCACTGTAGCAACATACCATATTTTCCCTATCTTAAAGCTGATTTCCATATGTGGTAGTGACAGCGACCCACACATTCCAAGGTATCCTTTGTGGCAATTCATATATTCGGAGTCCCTTTTTGTGAATATGCGTTTCTCAGCTGCTTTTGTACTTACTATACAACCAAGTGTTCAATTTTACGTATTTTTCTAAAAACTACCAAAAAAACAAAAAACAATTAATGAAATCTACTTTTCTTTTTTTATATAAAATGTATAAACATTTACTAACTTTGGTTAGTAAAGCAATGCAATATGGCTTAAAGTTAGATGAAGTACAGCTAGTGGTAGTTTATAGATGTGATAGGATTATTTAAATTTTAAGTATTTAAATGTTAGAAAGAGTTTTATGAGTAGACGCCCAGCTCTAATACATACATATATTATTTTTCATTTAGTTCCCAAGTTTACGCTCTAAGGTAACGCGTGTAATAGGATATTAAGTATAGATAACTGTCGAATCCCCTAACTAACTTGCAATTAGATGAATCTTGTAATTATTATTGTTAACCACAATACCTTTGTCCACTTGGAAATATGTTTTCATTGCTGTATTGTGTAATCTCGGTTTCTGAATACAAAATAAAATTTGATTAAAGGGGTTCAATTACCTGATCTGCGAATCATTAGCAAAAGGTTCAACTAAAAATATGAAATATAAACAATTGTCAATGGAAATTGTGCTGTGAAATGATGTGTGAGTAAAAAACTAAATATTATGTAGAGCAAATGATATATAAAGTGTACAGGTAGCTGTGTAAATTACAAAATGAATATTAATTTCTTATATGATAAATTAAAATCTCATATCACTGCAATATGTCAAAGGTTGGTATAAGAATGCCAGAAAGCCAGTTTTAAATTATCTTAATATATAAGAAGGAACTCCTTTAGTTATAGTTTTAACAAAGAGCATGTAAAATAGACCTTGATTGGTCTTAGTTTTTAAATAGAACGACGTACTTTAAATGCAATAATGCCTTAAATATATCAATTAAATATACATGTATAGATAGTATCTAATGAAAATGTATACAAAACTACAAGGAGATATGCAATTATGTATTTGCATACTAAGAACAATGTATTTGAATTTAACACTTACTGTTTGGAATATTGAGTAAAAAAGAGTTGCAATTTATAAATAACAAGTTATTCGATGTATGTATGTCCGCAAGTAATGCCGAGCGCTCTATTATATTAACTATTTAATATAATACATACATTAAAAAAGTAAGGAAAAAATTAAATATAGACGTCTTTGTATTCGTATTATAATTCAATTATAGAATATAAATATATTAACAAAAAAGCGATTTTAATCCAGTTTAGCTGCGTATTTCTAAAGTGCAAGCAAGTAAACTATTTTTAAGAAATAAATATTTTTATTTAGAGAAATTACGTATTCCTTACAAAAAATGTGTATGTAATAGAGTAATGAATGAAAACATAAGACTCCTGACACAAGAAATAAATAATACACTAGATCAATTACTTTGCATTTTATTTCAAAGTTTAAGTAAATGTTACATACAATGTTCATGTAAGCATGAAATTGGTTTAAGAGCTGGTTTCTTAAAATTAGTCTATTCAAATAAAAGGTGTATTTTGCCATTATTGTATTTTTTTTTTTGAGGATGCATTAATTTGAAAATTTTACATATATAGATATAACAAAATCTTGCACTCCTTTGCAACTTTGGCGAGACATCAGAATAAAACAGTTTCTAACCAGCAGATGACGACTTGATGTCGTTCTGGCAAATGTGTTATTGTTTTTGTCACATTTTAAGCTCCTAAGAGCCGCAAAATTGGACTTACTTTTTTAAAGCAATAAATCATATAGCTGCCATATGGTCATACAATTGAAGTGATCCTTCAATATTCCAATATTTTGCAAATTCGGAAAAGGTTTTTTCTTTTTGAAATCAACATAGAATGATGTTCGTCTAAGTCCTCCAAAAGTCAAATGGCTTTTCTTACTAAAAATATATCATAAATTTTTTATAAAATCGAAAAAGTCGCAAAATAGTTTTGATTGGTCTTAATAATTTGATTATTAAAAGTAATCCTTTGTACATCTTGGTGGCATATAAAATTTTCTTCTCTTATTAGCATTTACCTAAAATACACTCATTAACACTAGTTTACACGAAAAAAAAGTGTTTTATATTGCAATACGAAAATTACAACTTTTTTCTTAAGCACAGTTTTTGAGATTTTTTCGAAAAACACTTTTTTGGGCACGATTGCAGCTGCTTAAAAATTCTTGGAGTACAAATCAAAAACTTGGAGTGAAAAATATTGGAGATTGGAGCTTCCGCACATGGTTCGATAGCATCTACAATTCCCATCCTATTTCGAAGAGTTTAGACTCGAAACGTTTGTTAAAGAATTATTTTTAGCTTAACATTTTTCAAATGATTTTTTGCAAATAAAAGTATTCTAAAAATTTGTAATTTTAAGAAATAGTAGAAATTTACACTTTTTTTCGACTTTGGTTGCGAGATATTAACGATTAACTTAAACAAGTTTTTATACCCTGTACCGTATGGTCCAAGGGTATATTAAGTTTGTGCAAGCCGAAAATGTATGTAACATATAGAAGGAGACGTCGGAGACACCCCAAAGTTACCTAAAATATGATCAGGGTGAATAGAGAAGTCGATATACCCATGTCCGTCTGTCCGTCTGTCCGTCTGTCCGTCTGTCCGTCCGTCCGTCCGTCCGTCCGTCCGTCCGTCCGTGTGAACGCCTAGATCTCAGAGATGGTAAGAGCTAGAGTTACCAAACTTTCACATTAGATCCCATATTATTCCATAGGAGGCAAGTTTATTTTATTTTTTTGATATCGGGGATAAATTATATAGCTCCCATGGGGGTGTTTGAGACGACCTCGAAAAAAAAAGCGTTTTAGATGAATAATTCGTTTGTTTATGAAGATATCGTAACGAAATTTGGCAATCGAAAGTTTTTTATAGTTCCCAATCACTGTACCAAATTTGATCAAAATCGGTTGACTATATCATATAGCTCCCATAGGACCGATCGGCCAAAATAACTTTTTTAAAGAAAAATTGGCTATATTTCGTTTTTTAATAAAGATATCCTAACCAGATTTGGCGTTTGGAAATTTTTTAGACCACTTAAGCAATGTGCCAAATTTGAACAAAATCGGTGGACTATATCATATAGCTCCCATAGGTCCGATCTTCCAAAACATCGATTTTTTAACAAAATTTGTTGTGTTTCGTTTGTTTGTTAAGATATTGGGACCAAATTTGACTTTCGTGAGTATTTTATAGTTCCTAAGCACTGTACCAAATTTAATCCAAGTCGTTTGACTAGATCATATAGCTCCCATAGGACCAATCGGTCCAAAAACACGTTTTTTATACAAAATTCGATGTGTTTTGTTTGTTTGTAAAGATATTTGAAATAACTTTGGCGTTCATATCTTTTTTAAGGTATTTAAGCACCGTGTCAAATTTTATTGAAATCGGTTGACTATATCATATAGCTCCCATAGGAACGATCGGTCAAAAAAAAATTTTTGCTTAAAAATTCTTCTGTTTTTGGTTTTTTGTGAAGAAATCGGACTTTATTACAAGCTAGTGGTACAGGGTATCCTAAAGTCGTCCGCGCCCGACTTTACGTCCGCCATTTTTAGAAATAAATCTGTGCTTAAGAAACAAAAAAAAATGGCATAAGCTTTAAAATGCCGACTCGATTCAACAAATTACCGACTGCATGAATAGTAATTGGGTAAAAGGATTAGTTAAGAATATTAATAAATTCTCAAAAATCTCAATATATATTGATTTGCAGTGGAATTTTATTGTAACAAGAAAAATATACAATATTGGATAAATAACAACATTACTTAGTTACTAGTAATACAGGATATAATCACAGCAAAGTTTTACAGAAATAATTTAGGAGATAAGAGATCATAATAAGATGTGATAATAATTGATAAACTCATTTTTTAATGCTTTCTAATGCTTAACATTTTTTTTAAATAATGAAAGTTATATTTTCATTCTGCGGTGTTTCAATACCGACCATTTTTCAAAGACTTCGCGTACGTTGATTTCATCAACTTTACCTTTCGAAGAATAAAGTAACATCAACTTATTTAAGCGATCATCGCCCATTGTTGTTTTTATTGGAATAGTTTCTGAATAGGCATGAACATATTCTTTTCATGGTCGGCTCTACTCAACTTTTGATAGACGAATACCTTTATAAAATTATCAATAATATTAAAATGATAAGATACATCGTGTCCAAACCACAACAAGCAAAATATACCGTGAGACCATGAGAGCAACACTTCACGACGTCCATGTAACAATATCTAGCGATTTTCTTGTTACATGACGTTGCATCATGTTGCTCTAGTGGTTCACCCTATGCTCCATAAATTACATAAATTAGTCGATTAATATTCCGAAATCTCTGCAGAAAAAAAATCTAATTTTTCTATTTGCACGAAAGTGTGGCTGCAGACTTTTAGTTGTGAGAATAGCAAATCGAACAGAAAACGACTGAACACTAGAACCACCTTAAGATGTCTATAGTTATTATTTAATTTTATTTTAAATAAGTCGTGATCTTCGAGTCACCATTTTTATTTCTATTGCCTCGGTTAATTTTACTAACTGCCGACTTATACATGAATAATTTACTGCAAAAACTTAAAAAGAAATTGAGGACGTTGTATTACAACTTCCAAGTTTTATTGAATGTAATCTAAAAATTTTTAGGATTTCCAAATACATTTCGAATAACCGATTCTAAATTTTAATTGCTCGAATATTACGTCAAATATATATATATATTTTTTGTTATCATCATATGAAGAACCGTTATATTTTATTTGCTATTTTCTTTTATTTTTGCCAAAAATGCACAGTCACCAAATTTTTTGTGAAATTTAAAGTATTCATTATCTTAAAATAAACGTACAATATGGGTAAAGGAACTGTTTTATATTTGGAAGAAAAATCAAAGATCGAAGCATACTTCGAATCTGGACTATTGTATAGTAAAATTACTGAAAAAACAGGAAGACACAAGAAAACGATTGACAATTTTCTTAAAAATAAGGAAACCTATGGAAAAAACTACAAAGGCGACAACAATCAAGTGATTTCTCAAGCAGACAGAGGAGCAATACTGAGGGAAGCTTCAAAATCGCACGACTCGTCAGCCAAGATCAAGGAAAAAACCTGTGTTAAGGCGAGCTTATCAACGGTACAAAGAGTAATTAGTAAAGCTAAACACCTGAAGAGACAAAAAAAAAAAAAAAAAAAAAAACACACAATATGCTAAGAAGGGAAATGCGCCTTCATTTTGCCCGAGTGCTCATGATGTGGTCTACCCAGTGGCAACTCAGATGAAAAGAAATTTAATTTGGAAGGACCCGATGGTTATAATTATTATTTTCATGACCTACGCAAAGAGGAGCATCACTTGGACCGCTTACACAGCCGGGTGGGCGGCATTATGGTGTGGGGAGCAATATCGTGGTATGGCACCTGCGAGCTTCAGTTTTTGACATCGTACATGAACGCACAGAACAGCGTACCAAAAACGGCTTTCCCGCATTTCCAAAACCTATTTCACAACCTGCAGTGGACTTTCCAGCACGATAATGCTCCAATCGACACTGACCGATCCGTGAAGCCATGGATTCAGGGCCAAAAAGTTGATCTCCTCGAGTGGCCACCATACTCACCCGACCTAAACATCATTGAGAACGTCTGGGGATGGTTGGCCAGGAAAGTGTACGAGTCCGGAAAGCAATATAGTACAAAAACAGAGTAAATCGAAGGTATCAAACACGCTTGGTCAACCATATCATTGAATTACATTGAACAACTTTACAATTCAATTCCCAATCGAATTTTTGAAGTAATTTCAAACAAAGGCGGGACTACGCATTACTAATATTACTTAAAAATTATTAAAATATAATATTGTATAAAATGTTAAAAAGTACGATTATTGGTCAAGAACTTAATTTAATTGAATTTATCGCAAAGGGGCGCTAACCTGATGACCAATTTTTTGTTACATTTTTCTTGTATGCTTTTTCTAAAACATTTATTACAAAATTTTCATTATTGTAACATCAGCCATTGTTGTCTTATTTTAAAGAGAATTTACTCTAGTATAATAGATAAAAATTTCAAAGCTGCAGCTCAAATCGTTTAGATATTATTTAACATTAACGGTGAGTGTAAGGGGGAGCGCTAACCTGATGACGCGCAGTGTATATACGTCAATATCCGAGATTTGCCGACTGCTAGATGTTTGGGGGGTGTCACATTGACAGAGAAACAACTCTTCTGTTGATGCTAATCATCAATATAGTATATCATATATATTTCACATACTTTAAAAAAATGGCGTACGTAATGTCGGGCACGGACGACATTGGAAAACCTGTACCACTAGCTTGCAACAAAATCCGGTATATTGCTTAAAAACATCAAAGACATTATATTGCCAAATTAGGAGCCTTCATAAAAAACCAAAAGCAGAACAACTTTTAATCAACAATTTTTTGTTTGACCGGTCGTTCCAATGGGAGCTATATGATATAGTCAACCGATTTTGATTAAATTTGACACAGTGCTTTGGTACCTTAAAAAAGATCTGAATGCCGAAAATATTTACAAACAAACGGAACACAACGAATTTTGTATAAAAACGTTTTTTTGGGCCGATCGGTCCTATGGGAGCTATATGATATAGTCAACCGATTTTGATCAAATTTAGTAAAGTGTTTAGGAACTATAAAAAAATTTCGAATTACAAATTTGGTTACGATATCTTTATAAACAAACGAATTATTCATCTAAAACTTTTATCTTTTTTCGAGGTCGGCTGAAACACCCCCATAAATCTAACAGTTTCTTTAAAATTTATTTCATGTTTATCTGGTTAAATGTTTTCTTCTTATTTAATAAATAAATGTAAGTTTAAGTTTTTTAAGTTTTAATACATTTGACCCACCCTAACTTTTTAAGCCGATTTCACAACCAAAAATAACTTAAAAGCTTTGAACCAAAGCTTTACAGAAAATGCATTTTCAATACTTTTTTATTGTAGCAGAAAGAACAAACTTGTTTATTTTTTAGTTCTTAAACACTGTTTTTTATAAATAACAGCAGATAAGTTATCTATTTGCTTAAAAGAAATTCGATTAGCCATTTTAATGCAATAAACAAAACAGCTGCAATAATTTCCAATTAAAACGAAGAAGGAATAAGTGCCAAAGATTTCAAATGGAACAATCAGCCAGGGCTCAATTGTTTCAGGCAGAACTGCTTTGTGGTGAGTAAACGTATATTTTTAAGGTTTTATTCCAGCTAAAAAATTTTAATAGTTAAAGCAGAAAATGTTCGCTTGGAGGAAGAGAATATGCTGCTGCGTCAACGACTGAATCGTGTCACCAGCGATAAGCACACAAATGCTAGTGTAAATGTTGAAGCCAAGATCAAGGTATATCAGCTAGAGGAAGAACGAGATCATCTCTTGGATACGCTGCAGCAGCACAAGAAGAGGTATAACAAACTCTATGACGCATATTTGAGCAAGGTGCAGCGATGCAAAGCGCTTGAGAATACGTTCAGAATGCAAAAAACAATGACTGGTTTGGTTATGAAATCTGCCTTGGCACAGAAAGAAAAAGGTTGGTTTAATTTAGCACTGAACGGCTGTAATGCTTTAATTAGAGCAACAATTGTTGCAGGAAAAACGTAAGAAGGAGCAGGGCGAGATTAGCAACTTGGAAATGCTTGAGCTTAAGTTGTCAAAGCTTCAGGCGGCTTTGGATGAATCCTACGACATTATTGATGAAATGGATTTTGAATTGGAGAGTGTAAGTAGCACAGCACAATTGTATTTTAAAATCCACCAGTACAAAAGCTTATTTTCAGGTCGACCTTCTTGAAATGCAGAATAAATGCCTGCGCGATGAGGTAGCTGCTCTAAAGTTGCAACAAATAGAGCACCACGAGCCTCCGCCAAAATATGAGGAAGGCGAGTGTTCTTTCAAATTTGAGTCCGTACTTAAAGATAATGATTCCGATGCGGAAACACTAGAGCGTGCAGCGCTAACTCATAGTGTATGTACAATTATACTTTAGCAATTACTTAAGTTAAGATGTAACTAACTGGTTTTTCCTTTAAAGTTAATAGAAACAGCTGAGGCGGAAAGTAATTGTCTAAGGCGAGAACTATTGCGTTCGCGTTGGCAGCATGCTTCAACTCGGAAAAACTTGGACAAAGATAAAAAGGAGGAACAGTAAGATGTTTGCTTTGTTTAAGCAAATATCGTATTGTACAAAGATTTTATTAAAATAAGTACGATATTTATCCAATTGAGCTTCGTTAAATTTAATTGCATGCCAACTCAAAATCATATATCTATAGGCTAACTGTTGGTTTGTTTATTAATTGTGTTTAAACAAAATTGTATAAATGTATATTCCAAATGCAAGTTTGAAACTAATTATTTTCTTATAAAAAAATAGCGTCGCCAAAGCGTTTAAACGAACATCGTAGTTTTCGATGACTTTTTTTTGGCGAAAACTCATCTGTCTGTTCTCCCATCCATTGAATGAATATAGTAAGCTGATTACGGTACGTGCTTTTTTTTAAATCTTGCAAGCGTGTAACTGTAGATCCGCGTGCAACATTCGACGCAAAGCGGACCTAGGAAGCTGTAATTCTTGCGAACGATGGCGCGACGAGATTTCCGGCGACAATGACAATTACAAATTAATAGAAATGTTTGATATGAAATTTTAGATACAATTCATATTTTACCGGTCTGCATTAATTTCACTAGTATATTTTTTATTATAAAAATGGCGTTCGTTAAAGTCGGGAGCGGACTACTTTGGGATACCCTTTAATAAGGTTACCAGATGGTCCGAGTAAAAAAAAAATCGAACATTCCACAAGAGTCTCATCGCTCACAAAGAAATTTTTTATGATTTTAGGGGAGTTTTTTTAGGACAGAATATATGATTGACATCCTTCCAAAATTTTCAAAATTCGCTTAACTGTGGGTTTGTTTTCGTGGAAATCAAAAGTGGAATCGAAATCTATGTGTCTATCTTTGTATCTTTCAATTTGGCTTCTGACATAAAATAGGGCTCATAGTGTCCTAAGACCTTCGCAGCTAGCATATTGGTAAGCAATTAAAGAGATGAGGACTACTATATTATATTCAAGTACCTATTTTTAAAACGCAGGACTAGTAAATTTTTCAACTGAATAAAAATGTATTATTAGCCGCTTAAAGGTGCAAACGAAAATTTTGCAACGTTGTTGTTAACCATACATATGAAAATTAAGAAACCCGCTCATATGCTTTTGAACCAACTTGAGAAACTATTCTGGCAAGGCCATCGACTTCTTGCTGCTTGTCGTTGATGGCTTAATTTTTTTGTATTTAAAAATGTCTCCAATGTCCATTTAGTATGATAATTTCGCTCCCATTCTGCATTAAAGTTAAGCCAGTTTAAAGCAAGTTGCACTTTACAAGAGCACATACCACAGATTGCTTTTAAAGTTTTCAAAATCATTACATAAGAAATAAATACAAATTAAAAGTATTGAATACTGAATACTGTTCCAATAGCGTTTAATAAAGAGTCTGAACGTGTAATGGCGTAGATACTATAAAGTACATCGATCACAAATGTGTAAATAGATGCAGTTCGTAATAGGGAATAAATTAGAGCTGTAAGTCTTTAATTGAAATTAAATTTAATGTAAGAGATGCTATTAGTCCAATCTTGCAAAACGTATGCCAAGTTTCTTCTAATTTGCAAATTATGACAAAATAAATTAAGTTGTTAATCGGTAAGCGTTGCTTGGCCAATAATTATAACGACATGTCGATCGATCACCCGATCACCTGCATCTAAGTGGTATAGTACTAGTTGTAGGTAGTATGGAGCGCACTAAAGTATCTACTTGAACGGGTTATATTTCATTATTAAGATTTTTGGAGTCCACTAAATGAGTTCGTACCCGAGACGTGTGCTGTGGGTACTTGGGACGCATTGCCACATCCAAAAACGCATGTCTATGAAACTTGTTGCAGTTTAGCCGGTAATGAGCTGTGTATAAAAGGCCCGAGGACTTGGCAGATTTATGAGACTTTGATTTTGGACTTTGCCGTGTGCATATCACAGAGAATTCTAGTAGATTCAAATAATGGCCAAAGTAAGTGTATGGTCGGTTTTATTATTAAATCAAGAGACCACTTTTCAATTGCAATATTTCAGTTCTGCTATTTGCTGTGCATATGCCTGATAAGCGCTGTATGGGCAATCGAATTGCATCCAGAGCCCGATTATGGTCCTGTTGCGTATGAATTTCATTGGTCCGTAAATGATCCGCATACTGGCGATATTAAGAGTCAAAAAGAAACACGCAAGGACGATAAGGTGGAGGGTATTTACGAGCTCATTGATTCTGATGGATATCGTCGTATAGTGCAATACAAAGCAGATGACCACAATGGTTTCGAGGCAATCGTGCATCGTGAACCAACCGATATCAAGATACCTTTACCAGAGCCAAAGAAACTGCTTGCCGCAAAGATTGTTTCGCCGCTAGTTCACTATGCGCCCAAAGCGTTGGTAAAACAAGAATTGGATCATGGTAACTATGTTTCGGTATCAGGACCCAATTCACAATACAAATACTAAGTGTGATAACAATAAGTGTGAACTGATTACATACACATTGTGACTTATGATGGAAACCGAGGAATTTGTTAATTGTGCCAAATGCCTGCATATCATATCCAGCATACCAACCAAGCACCTGTTATATAGCCGACATTATTACATTTCATTATCATAATTAAGTTATATTCGTATGTACATATATATGTATATTAAACCATTATCATATCATTTTGTAAAGATGCATCACATATTATATATGTATTTTTAATATATTGAATCTGTTCTTTAGAACACATAACATCTTGTGTGTCGTTTTCTTATCACATTATTTATTAACAAATAAAACTAAATAAGTTTTGCCAGCATGAACTCTTGGGTCTAAATAATAACAATACAATACGCTTGGACTCCTACATGACCATTAGTAGTTTCCATAAGGGCCAATTACAGGATTGCCATAGCCAAAATCTTTAAGATAGTTATCAATAGCCATGTCAAAGCTGGAGGAGGACTCCGGCTTAGTTAAATTTGGGTTACGGTTAGGATATGGCTTCGCCACAGGCTCTTGCGGTGTTATAGGATACGCCTCAGTCGGGCTTATGGGATATGAATCGGTTATGCTTGGAGGATTTATATAATCTGTTACAGGTTGAGGATGTATTGTAGACGTCTCATATACGCTGGGTCCAGCTGACACAACCTTTTCTTCTGTTATATATGGTGTCTTACGAACAGCCTTGGCCTCAGCCCGACCACCACTAGCAACAGCCTTTGCACTCACTTGCACGTCATTGCTTGCCTTGGGTATGTGTGCTGGAACTTCATTTAATAATGACGGAAAATAAACGGGTGGCTGCGTCGGTGGTGGTGGCGGTGGAGGAGGACTTATTATTGCAGGCAGATGCAATGTAGGCAGTTGCGCTGGTATAACTGGCAGTGCTGCAGGCAATGCGGGTGCCTCTACAAGCTCACGGGGCTGCAGCTGAGATGCAACTTTCGGGTAGTTTTCCTTTGTGTCATAAGCTTGCAGCTGAGATGCAACTTTCGGGTAGTTTTCCTTTGTGTCATAAGCTTGGTTAAGCATAGAAGTAAGTTCATCTAATGTATAGTTTGGTACATTTATATTTCTAGCTGCAACCGATGCGGCAGCTGCTGCACCATTACCGCCATAGGCAATTGGATATGGCACTGCTTCTTTTAAAGATATATTTGGTATTGCTGCTGCAGGTTGCGGGTGATACTTGCGTTGATGGGCATGAGTATACTCCAACTGCCCACCGGGCACATTATCAGCCGTCGATGAGACCTGGGTAAGCTGTTGTTGTGGTCCCGATACTGCTACCTTGCGGCAGAATTCCTTGCAGCCAAACTTACATTCACAGTAACATTTTTTGAAAGCCACCGCTGTGGGATTGTCATTGTAAGTCGGCGCATCAGGCCGTATATGGTTTGTGTAAATGTATGGGGTGCTTGTGGGAACAGTGGGTGTTGTTTCCGGCAGTGGCCCTTTAGGTGTTGTAGTAATAGGTGTTGCTTCTGTGCTCGTTATCGGCAGATCCGAGCACGGAACCTGCTCCCAAACTTCTTGTTCACATTCCGCGCAGTACTCGGGAAAGTGAGCTACACTAATGCCCAAGCACAGCGTTAACAGCAAATACCTCAATTTGTACCGCACGATCATCTGAAAGATAAACAGAAAACACACACAAACGGAAACGGGTCAGCGACACAGAAATCTCAATTCCTCCAATTGAAGATTGCATCGATCTAGATCTAGTCTTTGATTTTTACCTTTCAGCAATATTCGCTACAATGGCTTCTCTGCTTGTTTCCCGCTTGTCTGTAGCGTTCAAATTCTTTTAAAGAAAGTGCTGAATAGCTCTTAAATACACTTTGCTGGCTGTGGCTGTCAGCTTTGTTTAGCGCGTTGAACTATTTGCAAGTAAGTATTACAAGCTTTGGTAAATGGGTCGAAGCGGAAGTATATCGCAGAAGCACGTTCCAATCCCACCACCGGCGTAGACCCCCTGACCTTACCTTTACAGATTAACCATTGTATCGATATAAAGTGAGCAACAATCACAGCGCGAAATTGCGACCATTCAGACCATGGAGCAGTGCTGTGTTAGTTCTGCGCTTCCGTAATTGAGATTTTTGTGCATTTCTTTAAGTATTCGCTGATAATATTATGACAAAAATCCCATCAGGCAAACAATGCTCAGAATGTATTTAGATATTCACAATCGTCAACGGCATGATATTCATATTGAAAAGATGTTTTGTGTCTGTGACGCCTTTTATGTGGGCACCAGCGATTTATAAGTTTTGTTAACTTAGCAATGGTTATTCTTGATTATTATTATCGATTCAATTATGCGTTTTTTCAGTATTGCTCACCATAAATAGACTTCATATACTTACATCCAAACGGCGCTTCATAAGTATGGAATTTTTTTAAGAAAAATAATGCTCCGTTGAAAGATAAAGCTCTGAGACGTTTATAAATTACTGATGCTCTGTTTAGTGCTGTTCATGTAGTGTATTTACACTTCTGCTTGTTTTGAGTTCGAGTTTAAAAATCTCTTCAATAAACAACACATACGTATCATAAAATAAATATCGCTTTCACGGGTCTTCTTCATGCTTCATGTCGGTTTATAAGGGAATAGATTTGTCAGACTTAATTGACAAGCACAGAGAGCAAAATTCGGGCCCGATGGTGACTATCATCGGGCTCTAAGCCCGTTAATTTTTCCAAAGAATTTAAATGTTTAATAACGAAAAAATTATATCATGCAAAAACAGTACCAACACATATAGCCAGGTGGCGGTCCCTAACAATCCCTGAAAGATTCAAGTATTTTTTTTTCGCAGCTGAAACTCTTCATATTCCGTACTATTATAATAGTATATATGCAATTACATAGCACACAAAAAAAAATTATCGGTTCAAGGTCCTTATTCCATTATTTATGAAGGTATCGTACTCCACTTTGGCGTTCGGAAGCTTTTTAACGAATTTATTTATATTTTATACAAATTAATTACACTGTCCAACAGTGAAAAAGAACTTTTCAAGTGACCTAGTGTACGTTGTAGGTCTTGACGAGTAGATCACGATAGCGTTTTTCAAAATTGTCTAACACCCCCAAAATCGGAAGTTATTGCTTAAAAACCGTTTTTCGGGTACTGCGATCACTCCCACAATCACAACGTCGCCATTTTTCAACCGATTTTCGATTGCTTTACGGCTTTTGGCGTTTTGAAATTTTTAGAGCACTTAGGCAATGTGCCAAATTTCAACAAAATCGGTAGACTATATCATATGCTCCCATAGGAATTATCGGTCAAAAAATCGATTTTTTAACAAAATTTGTTGTATTTCGTTTGTTTTTTAAAATATTGCGACCAAATTTGGCACTTGTAAGTTTTTTATTGTTCTTAAGCATTATACCAAATTTGGTTACGATATCTTCATGAACAAACGAATTATCCATCTAAAACATTTTTTTTTGTCGATGAAAATTGAATTTTCTTGTTTACAATAAGCGTCTTAACTTAAGCATTTATTTAATTTATTTTTATTTTTTTTTTTAATAAACCAAAACTTTTCTTACTCGGAATTAAAATTTCTTTAAGATTTAATGTAAAAAAGTAAAGGTGTTTTAACAAAATGTTATATAAAAATGACTTCAAAGTGTGAAAATCGAAAAAAAATCAGTGTAAATCTTAGATAACTTTTAAAAAATCTCGTAGTTGCTTTGTATGAAGTATAAACAAGTGTATATCATCTTAAACTTGAATCTTCTTCTTTCCAAAGCCGTAAAGCAATCGAAAATCGGTTGAAAAATGGCGACGTTGTGATTGTGGGAGTGATCGCAGTACCCGAAAAACGGTTTTTAAGCAATAACTTCCGATTTTGGGGGTGTTAGACAATTTTGAAAAACACTATCGTGATGTACTCGTCAAGACCTACAACGTACACTAGGTCACTTGAAAAGTTCTTTGATTTTTTTCAATTCTGTAGGACAGTGTTATTATACATAAAAAATAATTATGATATAATAACTAACTAAAAAAGAGAGTGCTAGCTGCTAGGGCCATTGACTCGACTTTTTAAAGAACTTTAGCTTATTTCATCGAAATCGTTTGATTATATTACAGGGTGCGCCATTTGAATGTGGTCGATGGAAATATTGAATAACTTTGACAGATTTCAACCGATTGACGTCGTCGAACACATTTTGGAAAGGTTATTGCATTACAATTTTAACCATGAATCGATTCACGCCCAAAGAACGCGCGGAAATAGTGACAGCTGCATTAAATGTAATTGCCCGATTTTTGGGAGCGAATTTTAATGACTGATGAGGCCCATTTCACGCTATCTGGCACTGTAAATAAACAAAACTGTCGCATTTGGGGGAAAGATAATCCTCATATCAAACTCCACTGCATGATCAGAAAGTGACTGTTTGGGCCGGTGTCTGCTTCAATATTTCCATCGACCACATTCAAATGGCGCACCCTGTATATAGTATAACACTACTAAAGTCTGCCTCGATAAGATATTTGTAGTATTTTTCTAAGCAATACCCCCATTTCAAAATTGTCAAGCCTCTATATCGTGCCTACTTTGCTTCTCTAGAAATATGCATTTAGGCATATCTATCTAATTTATCTATTTTCGATTCGGAACATATATACATATATGGCATATAATAATATAATACAATAATATGTAAATATAAAAATACTAGATGGTTCCTTCCCCTGCGTGCTCTCTTTTTGTTTACCCAAATGTATAATATGTTATGTATATGTGTAATTAAGACCGAAAATAACGAAAAATAACGATTTAAAGCATAATTCGTTTGATTTTTGAGAGATTTCGTAACCAATCTTGGAATCGGTGCTTTAGAGCTTCCAATTATTCTACAAAATCGTTTTAAAATTCTGTGGGCATCATATGACGTCCATCAAAAAACTTAGAACCTAATTTTTTAATTTTTTTCGTTATACATATTTATCAAAATCGTTTTACTATATGTTTTTATTAGATGACGATTTCGAATTTAACGTCCGCCATGACTGTTAATTATAAGATTTTTAAAATTAAACTATGTAGTATTATGTACAGTTTGAATAATTGCTATATAAGTCTAACTTATATAGTACTTATATTGTAACATGTGTAAGAATAGATTAAAAACATTTAAGATTGCATAACATCTCTTTCATCGGTCACAGGCTTATTAAATTGGTTTTTACAAAAATTTATATTTTTCTTTAAAGACAACACTAACAATGCATTCTCGGTTTTCAACTGATCGTAAGTTAAATTATTTTATTTCCAGTTTTTTGTATTTCAATTTGTTTCCAATTCTTATTAGTTTATGGCTAAAAAGTTTATTGAATGTATTTACCTGTCTTTACAGAGCTTTTAAGATCTTAAGCCACACATTGTAAAACCAGATTTTTCTTTTTCGTACAATTTGATCATATTTCTTATTTACTTGTAATCTTAAAAAAAAAAACTAGGTATATTGAAAATTATTTTTTAACTGCTACAATCAAATATGATAAGCCCCATGACAAATCAATACATCAATACTTAATTTGGGGCACATAACACATACAATAAATGTTCTATATAGACAATAATCGAAACTTTCCTGGTGTTGTGTACTCTAGAACTTTTCACATCAGCTTAAGTTGGCAATTGATGTTTGAAATGGTTTTGCGCCAGCGTAAACTTTTATTTCGTGACAACTTTTAATTGGAGCAACTACATCGGAAGTTATTTTAAACATATTAACCTCATTATGTTCTTCGTTATGTATATCCATTTTCTTCTCATTTTTAAGCAAAGGTTTTTGTGAACTTTCATCTTCAATTATCCGCTGTCGTTCCTGAAATTCGACTTTTGTGCTATTTTCGAATCCTTTATTTTGTATTAGATTATACAGTTCGCTAGAATTCTTTTCTTGCATTATGTTATTCACGTCAAAACTAGTTTCATTATATATCGTGGTCTCACTAATTTGCTCTTCTGATTGATCATTTTTCGTTTCTGATTCACTGGCATGCTTCGGCTGCGATTCAACACACTGCATTTCACTATGGCTACGTTTCCGAAGCTTCTCCCAATTGGAATTTTGAGCGTATGTGTCGTCATCTGTGTCGTCATCTGTTCCGTCATCTGTGTCGTCATCTGTCTTTTTAGGAGCAACATCAACACTCAGATCTATGGTGTCAGTGCGATTTTCGCCGGTGGTCAACTTTTTGAGCGTTTCCATATAGTGCGGCTGATCTGCGGTAATATATTCGGGCTCGTCTTCTGGATTTAAAATCTGATAATTCGGCGTGCCTAGTTCAAACGTAGTGACATCACCATGCTGCACTTTATTTTTTAGTTGTTCAGCATTCCATCCATAGCGTTGCAATGTTTGCATCCATGCTGCATCCGGCTCAGTGTTGTCAGATGTTGAAAATCCTGGCATAGCATTGAGCAGTATTAACAAGGCGATTAAGACTTGTCGCGCCGATTTCGGTGTCGGCACCGGATCGCCCATTTCAGAACTGATCGTTTGTATCACTCATCGACCGTCGAGCAACATCAAATGGGTCTGTTAGCTGCACGTGCGCCGATTGTAATTTGACTCCCGCAACTGGTATGATAGAACCAGACCACTTGTACGTGCGAATATACAACTTGTCTGGCGATAAGGTGTTAAAATTATCAGCGCTGCTCCCAAAGATTTACTTTCACGCTAAGTACTCAAAAAGGTGCATCTGTTCTTATCTAATGAATGACGCAGCAAACTATCCAATACAATATAAACAACAACTTATACATTTTTTTGCGAGTTAGAAAAATAAATTTTCATAGATGAAAATAAATGTTTAAATAAAACTAGATGTTTCTTTCCGCTGCGATCTTCTCACAACTATTATATTTCCGGCACTTTCCATAATTTCTAAGAACTTGAGAAGGCTACCCGACTTTACAATACTTTTTACCAATATTTAACTCCACTGATAAATAGTGCAAATAGGAAGGTAAGTAGCGAAATTTACCTTGCTGTGGCAAGAACCTTGTGCAACTATGTACTCTATATTGCTAATCATAACCTCGGTTAACGAATGAGCCATATCCGTCAGTACGTCTGTACCAACACCTAGATTCGGGAGACTATAAGATCAAGTCCTACGAAACTTAACTAGCTGATACGCATATTTCCTGAGCATTTGAAGTTTGTTGGATCATATGAAATTTTTTCCCCACTACCCCCTAGTAGAATTTAACATCGTTTAATTTTTTTTATCAGAAACTGAATAGAATCGCCATACATGAATTTGTGTGTCAAAAAGGAACAAAATCGAACAAATGCAACGAAAGTAATAGTCAAAGATGGCGTACATTAAAGTCAGCCGCGGACGACTTTGGGATATTTGTTTATCATATTTGGTTAAAATATCTATAAACAACCGAAAAACAAACGAATTTTTCACCACAAAAGTTGTTCCTACCGATTAACCCAATGGAGGCTTCGCTTGTCTTCGAAGATATCGTAGCCAAATTTGGCACTTGAAAGTTTGCCAAATTTTATCAAAATCGGTTGACTATATCATATAGCCCCCATAGGACTAATCGGTCAAAGAAATGTGTTTGGTGCAAAATTCCACCATTTTTTTTATTTGTTTATAGAAATATCATAACCAAAGGCAAAGAAATATCGATTGGAGGATTTAATTGAAATATTAACCTTGGTAGAGCGTAGCGTCAATTAAATTTTGTCGAAAAAAAAACTTACATTTAAAGCTAATATAGTTAGACATATTTTTTTTGTAATTTTTTTTAAACTCTCAAAATTTGAAAGAAAAATTGTGATTTTTTAAGTTTGAGACACTTTTTTATTTAACAAATACAATATAACAATTCTTGTATAGAGGTGACCTAAACCTTGACCCTTTAGATTCGAATATTGAATTTTAATTAAATAGTCGTCTAGCATAGTACTTCGCGGTACATAAATACCAAAGAACCACTCACAAGCTGACACGCCCAAAGTACTGCGATGGAGATACAATTGAGGTGCATGTTGCCAAGCAGACACAACTTATTATTTATAGAGACTACTTAAATTTATATGTCTTGGACGATTGGGCGACAGCAAAACGACATCGGGCGTGCCGCCGTGCCACAAGTGCGTAAGGTACAAAACTGGACACGCACACCGCGCAGTGGTCTATGTAGTATCTATCCAATGTAGACCACAACCACTCGCAATGAAAACGTAATCTTGTTCTAAATTAATGTGGCGCAAGATACGCCACGCCAGTCTAACCGACGCGGCGGACAGCGGCTTTAACTGCAGCATTCGCATATTACTTCACATCAAATTTGGCTACGTGTATACTATACATATCGATAGATACATTTTTTGTATTTTTATGATTTTTTGTTTTGGATTTCAGTTTGATTTTTATTTTCACTTTGTTGTTGCAGTGTCGGATTGATTTGTGTGCCGCAAAGTGCGTGAAAGGCCCGCCGCACCGAGTAGAGCCGCCTTTAACGTTAATGTTGTTTAGATCTTTTGGACCATTGACTCGCATGTAGGCGGATGTTGAAATTTTGTAAATTAATTAAGTGAAAAATCGACAAGCCTATAAAATGGACAATTTTTGCTTGTTTTTTGTTGTTGTTTTTTTGTTTTTTGGCAATGCCGATAGCAACTGTCTGAATGTCAACGTGCAATTTGTCAATAATGACGGCGATAATGCCACACACTTAACCGATTGGTTGGTTGACTGACTGACTAATCTAACTGATAGTGTTTAAATATTTATATCAGCTTATAAATCATAAAAATGTTATGGTGACCTTTGACTAGAATCAAATCTGTTGCTGATCATTATCAGTGCCAGTGCCGAAGTATATCCGTGCGGCTTCAAGGAGGATTATTATTATTGGGATAAATGTACTGCGACCCAGGTGGATCTATTGTACCCCCTTCATGGCTTAGAGCTCTCCCAAAAGTCCTAAGGCCTAAGGAATGTTATTGTGCCCTGGAACCCATCTAATCGCGAGCTTATTCCTGGATCCTAAATTATCCAGTGATGTTCTCACTTCTTTGGCCAACCTTGATGTAATCTTGGCTTTACTTAATGCTTTTATTGCTGCTTGATTATCAGACGAGATGGAAATATCCTTTTCATGGTAGTTCTTTTGCAGATTAAATTCTGCACATCTTCCAATAGCACAAACGTCAGCTTGGAAAATGCTGGTGTGTCTGCCTAGAGGTTCATAATATTTGGTTCTGGGTATTACTACACCCAGGCCACTACCTTGATCCGTAAATGATCCGTCTGTGTACCACTTTATTGTATGTGGTTTCATAGGGTGAACTGCCGCAAGAGAGGTCCAAGCCTCTTTTGTGCTGAGTTTGGTATCAAAATATTGATTGAACCTATTCAGCAAGCATCTCATCCCTTGGCTGTAGAAGCATATGCATATCCTTTGCAAAATCTGCAGCATCTTTCTTCGTGAGGCTAAAGTCGTCCCCTACCCTCCCAATTCCTATTAATGTGGCTTTCCGCCGCATATCGACAACGATATGTAGCGGTGTGATCTCCATTAAAATTTCTAAGGCAGCAGTAGGACAGGTGCGCATAGCTCCTGTCATACATATGCGGGCAATTCTTTGCAGTTTCTGCATTTTTTCGCTTTTATACTTCATAAAACTGATTATACCCTGTACCGTATGGTACAAACAGTGCAAGCAATGTATGTAACATACAAAAGGAGAAGGAGGCCCCGCAAAGTTAACTAAAGAATGATTAGCGATTAGTGTACGAACGCCTAGATCACAGGTATGGTAAGAGGTAGAGCAACCAAATTTTCGGATTAGACGCGTTATTATGTCAGAAAGTTATTATGTCTTAGAGGGCCTAGAAAAACTATAAAAGTTTTTAAAATCCGTTGACTATATCATATAGCTCTCTATTAAAAAACAGTTTTCAGTAAAAAATGCGTTGAATTCCGTTTGTTTGTAAAGATATTTGAACCAAATTTTGTTTTTTTTTTTATGAAATTTAATTGAAATCGATTGACTATATCATAGCTCAAAAAATAAATTGTTGCTTAAAAATTCTTCTGGGTTTGGTTTTTTATGATGGAACCTAATTTGGAAATCAAATGTCTTTGGTATTTTTAAGCAATATACCGGATTTTATTGCAAGCGTATGGTACAGGGTATCACAAAGTCGTCTGCGCCCGACTATACGTACGCCATTTTTATTAAAACTAAACTAAAAATGTTATGCCAAAACTGCTTACAAAGTTCAACGCCCCTCTCCTTTGGGTCTTAACGTAAACAACGTAATGCAATGTTATTATATATTGTGTTTTTTGATTGCATTTTAGAATATAATCAGAGACATGGTTTTCGGACATACAGTAAATAGATACATTTTTTTCAATGCACTCCAAAATGGCTTCAACAATATAAGTTGCGATACTTTTTGGCTTGTATGTTCCTATAAATCTATGTTAATTTTTTTCTAATTGCAAGACTTTTTTTTGTTTGTGGTGGTTTTCAAGCTCTTTGGAAAATTGTCTGTAACATGCCTATTTTTATATAATTTAAATGATCTGCTTATTATGGATCGAAGCTCTTTTCAACGGTGTATTTCTATATCGAGACTTAGACAAAAATATTATGGTATGACAACTTACAAGCCTTTCCGCTATTTGTAACAAATGTGATGTCAAGTCTGGTTTTAAATTCAGTGTCAACATAAATGATTCACGGTTGATACCGCAAATGTAGTCTGCTTCAGTCTTGGACAAAGCCGAAGGGTCTTAGCAATGTTTGAAAATTTTCTATTTCTGAATAAAAGAGTTGATGGCTTACGTTAATATAAGGCGCAAACGATTTTTGGATTCCCTGTACCGTCACATGGCAACCAAGTCTGGTGTATTGTTTCAGAACTCTATACGATATTTATTTGCCTAATTTGGTCACGATCATTAAAACCCGAAGCAAAACCAATTTTTCACCTAACTCTTTTTTTGACATATCGGTCGTATGGGGGATATATGAAATAGTCAACCGATTTTGAACAAGTTTTTGAACAATTCTGTGGAACTCTACAAAACTGAGAAATACTAAAGGCTACGGTTTCTTCATAAACACAAGGAACAAAAGGAATTTTCCACCAAACAATAGTTGGGTTTAAATTCTGTCCGAAATTAGAAATATACAACTCCATCGCTGATTAATTACAAAAAATAAAATGAGTTTTAACTCTTTTAAGTTATATACTCCTACAGCTATCATTAACCTCGAACATTTTTCTTTGTACTAACAATATAAGCTCAAAAAAAGCCTTGTCAACTTTATTCTATTGCCAGGCAATAGTCAAGTTGGAATCGGATTACCTATAAAGACTAATAATCCAAACTTTCATTTGGCTTTATGCGACCCGCTCATAATTAATTGAAATATGTTGACAATAGCAAAAAACCTTGATATTTTGGAATATTTGCCACCACATAAAGTGAACACAGTTATTTATTATGTAGCTTACTTGCTATCCACTTGCTTACTGTCACACCACTCCTATGTACCATTACTATACCTAAGAGGAGCTTATAGACCATATACCATTGTGGACATGAATATAAAACTATGCGCCGAATTCACAGCCCAAATTGCAAATTAGAGCTCTGGACAACTTTTGATAGTAAAACAAAAACCAAAATTGAATCGAAAGCATTTGCAATCATTGTAAAAATCGAACAAAATAAAACTAACGCAAACATTAGCAGCATTCCGGTTCAGCATATCCAAATATTTTGGAGGTGGAAGTGGGGGATAGCGTTAGTTTACGCATAGAGCTTAAGCTTGGCCAGAGCTGCGATATAAAAGTTGTGTGCACGACATGCAGCAGCATAGTTCAACGCAGGAGTCTCAAGTGAAGTCAACTAGCTCGCTATACAAAAGCCAAACCAAACAAATAAAATATATTCAGAAATGTTCTCAGTAAGTTGATTGAATTAAAATTTAACCGATCGATAGCCGTTAATCGTTTTTGCAGCTGTTGGGTCTTTTAATCGTTGGTCTGGGTGCCGCTGCTGCTATCGAATATCCCTTGAATCCCATTTACCATGCACCCGCAGCGCTTGTAAAACCTATTCTCAAGACTGTCGAAGTAGAGGCGCCTGCTCACTACGACTTCTCCTATTCTGTGCACGATGAACATACCGGTGATATTAAGAGCCAGACTGAGTCGCGCAAGGGAGACCAAGTTCAGGGCCAATATACATTGATCGATGCCGATGGCTATCTGCGTACAGTTGACTACACCTCAGATGCCCACAACGGTTTCAATGCTGTGGTGCGCCGCGAACCTCTTGGGCACAAGGTTGTCAAGGCTGCGCCTATTGCTAAAGTGATTGCTCCATTGGCGTATGCGGCACCAAAATTGTTGGCTGCACCTGCCAAATTGTCATATGGATTGTATCATTAGGCATATGGGTAGGTAATTCAGTTAGAGAGAGAAAAACACTGATTTCATTGACCAATCATCACAACTTATCTCAACGCAACTGGAAAGAGTATTACTTACTGGTGGTACTACTCTAGCAGAACTCGCCATAGGCGAACATTATTTTCTTGCTCTACCACTTTATCCAAATATCTTTTAAACCAAAATCTATAACCTATCGAAAAGTTTAAACCCTTATTTTCATATCTATGCATCTTTATTGACTAATTTTAAGTCTCTGTGAAATTTCTGTGCATCTTCATATGTTCGACGTTTAAACTTGTAAATACTCTTGTAAACCTTTCACGTGTTATTACAAGCAATACTACTATATACTATACCTACATATTTTAAATGTAAAACGCAATAAATGCAATATTATAAATCCAATTAGTGTCTGACTTATAAACTTGACAGCTCTGTCACGGCGATTCTTAGGTACAGATGTGCTAAATTCTATTCTCGTTTTACCATTGACTTTAAGGATCTGGTCCATTTTTATATACTTTTCCTGCTAAGAATGCATATTAATTTATCGCATATGTATGTAGCAAAGTGTAAAAGACATTGGAAAGCCCAAACATGGTCGGGAGGAAAAACGAAATTTATATAGGCAAGTTCGTCCGACTATCCTGAAAACCAAACTTGATAGTTGGATGTACCTATGTATGATACATAGTGTGACCAACTGGCCCAGAAAATGTTTTAAATTGTAATGTTTTGGAAGCAAAGTCTCTGTGTCCCGATGACTACTTCCGGGTGGCCCAGTTTTTCATTTTAACAACTCTATGAATACGTACAATTTCACTTCAAGCATCAGAGATGTGCAATAGTGTTTTTTGCGGCAGTAATCTTCACTCTTAGGCTTATGGTGTGCAGTTTTAACCATAAGAGAGTGAGCACTAATAGTGCACTTTCACTATATTGTCATCATTATAGTCTTGTTTACACTCATAACAGTTTAACATTAACAGCAAGTACCTTAATCATTTGGTGTACGCTGACGATATATGTTTGGTCTCGGGAAACATCACCGACCTGATGGCAATGGCACAATCACTCTGTGCTTTTTCTAAACCTGCCGAACTTAAAATCAATGCTGCTAAATCGCAAGTATTAAGCCTGCGTGACGACATCCCACCGTATGCTACAACTGATGATCAACAGTTCGAAGTGGTCGACAAGCTCTGGTATCTCGGCTGCATGATCACGGCAGATGGAGGTGCTGAGTTGGATGTTGAAAACCGAATCAACAAAGGTAGAGCAGCTTACGGCATCCTCGCCTCCATATGGCAAAGCAACATCATCAGCTTTCACACTAAAATCCTCATCTTCAATGCCAACGTCAACTCGCTTCTACGGTTGCAATACGTGGAAGGTAACTGTTTCACTCAACAAACGATTGCAAACGTTTGTTAACCGCTGCCTAAGGCGTATTTTATGCATTTATTGGCCAACCACCATCTCTAACGAGGAGTTGCTCTCCAGAACAAGTCAAATCGATATCACTTTCAGCAAGCAGGGCGCAGAGTTTTTATTTATTTATTTAAGAAGTACAACTAAGCACTGTTAACATTATAATATAGAAAAAACAGTAAATTTATTTAGAAAAGAAAATTAGAAGGTATAACTAATCCGCGTATCTAGCCCGATGATCAAGAACTGGCCAGACACGTGGATTTTGTGTAAGGGTCGTTAAACTCTTTAGATCAACGCTTAATAAAAGCAAGATCCCCTCTAGCTATATTGACGATGTTGCAAATATGGTTATTTAATTTAAGGTTATGATCGAATTAAACACCAAGGTCGGACACACTCTTGATGCGTTCTAAGGTAGAAGATTCTTAAGAGTAAGTAGCCAAATCAGGAGCAGAACAATAAAACGTCATAATTTTACATTTTGAGTTGTTGAGAAAGAGTTGGTTGATATTGCACCAAGATTGCATGTTATTAAAATCAAGCTGAAGAAGTGCTTATTTTTATCGCAATAGGACAGACAAAGTTTGACATCGTACGCATATATAAGAATGCGAGAAGATTTGATTACTTGCGGGAAATCATTTAAAAATAAATTAAAAAGAAGAGGTCCAAGATGGCTACATTGCGGTAGTTACTAATCTACTTCACGACGCCTGGGCATTAACATATAGAAAAGGACATTTCGGAAATCCTTAAAGTTACCTAGAGAGTTGTCAGGATGACTAAAGAAGTCTATATACTTTATATATCCGTATGTATTAAAGCCTAGATCTCAGAAATGACAAGAGCTAATGCAACGAACTTTTCAGATTGGTTTCTTATTTATCTCTTTGATCATATATTATAAAGCTCCTAAAGGGCCTGAGTTCGATTTTCACCTGTTTTTTCACTTACTTTGATTGCACGCATTTACAGCAATCAGGTATCCTCTACATGATTTACATGCTTCCAAAGCATTGTACTAAATTTTATAAAAATTTATTGACTATTTCATATAGGACCGATGGGCCAAAATAACATGTTTGGTGCTAAATTCGTTGTCTCCTCTGTTTATGAGCTTAATAACTCTAATAAACTTGTCGAATAGAAATTTGGTAACAAAATCTTTTTAATCAATCAAATTACTCATCTGAAGCTTTTAGGTTTTAAAACAAATTTTAGAAAAATTCCTATTTTTCGCCGATTTTGAAAAACAACCACTAATTTATTTCGTAATCAATCGAACATAACGAGCCATAAAATGTACTACAATACAATATCGTTTTTAAATTTACGTTTGAAATATAATTTTTTCAAAACGTAGCTATAAAATACGATAAATTTCATATAAATGAATAAATAATGACCAAGCCGTAAATTTGAAAGAAATATTTTCGAAACATAATCGAAAATTATCAAAATCAGTTTAGTATAACCAGAGAAATTCACTTTTAAGTAAAAACACTATTCTTAATTTGAAATATCTCAAAATCCTTGAACACATTTTTGGACTGCATTTTCGAAAATAAAGGATACCCAAATATTTAAATAATTTGTAATCTAGTATTATTTGTTAATTAAAATAAATAAACCATTATGAGAGAACAAAAACTATATTCAAATGCCCTCGTTGCCATTTTCATGGCAATTCGTGCAAAATTAAAATAGTATTGATTTTTTGAATACTAAATACGTTCCAGCTTAAAGACTTGGAACAGTTTATTATAACAATAAATATTTATACATGTATTTATACAATTATAGTTTATTTGAATACAATAATATTAGGTTTAAAAAATTCAAGTCCGATTTCAAGCAATAAACTGACGAGAATATCACTCATTCGATGTTTCCATTAGCTTTACCATAGATTAATTAGTTATGGACGATAGTAGCCCAAAGCAATTAATGACGTGCAAAATTCGAAATAGGTTCATGGCGCACCTGGGCACTGAAGCCCAATAAAGGATCGGAACTATAGTCCACAATACGTCGCAGACCATCCGGTTCGATAAGTGAATAGCGACCGGTAACATATTCCCCACGACGATGCTCAAACTGATCCTTTACATCTCCAGTATGGCTATCATGAACGGCATAGTGAAACTCATATTGTGGCAAACTGTCAATTAGTTCATCGGCATGAGCGTCTATTATTCCCGCATCCGTTACGACAGCACCAATGATAAGGCAAATAACTCCACAGACATACTACGGTATAGATTAGTGTAAAGAAATAATACGCTTAAAATCAAACTATCTTGAAACATTAAACTTACAACTGCATTCATTGTGGACGAGTTTGGATAAAAATGAGATGCGTACACAACTGACTCTCTGCTCGAATGCAATAGACTGATTGATGACAACATTTTACGAGGCCTGCTTTTATATACGAGTCGCGGCGTCCATGCCCATGCCCTATTGTCGCAGTGGCCAAGTTATTTAAGCGTACTAGATACTATTGACCAGTTAGGCGCTGAAACGCGATCCCAAACAGTACATTATGCAACTAAATAGTAATGTAATGATACCAAAGCCAGAGATATAAAGGAAATGAAATTCTATGCCAGTACATGCAAAAACAAGACAAAAGTTGCTGCTTACAAACGAGGGCTGCCCGATCGAAATTATACTTTAACATTGAGTTAGTTAATTTATATTAGAAAGTTGCCGTTTAAGATGCAGCAGGGTCACTCTGCGAAGTTTCATAGGGGCTTGCCTAAGCATATTTGTTTTTTTTTTTTTTTCTAAAAAGGCTACCTCACAGAGAGGTCTTTTGTACCATACCCTAAGTTTAAAACAAAAGACTTTCCGCTTTCCTCATGAATAGCAGTAGGTCTTTTGTTGGTATTGGCCTGAGATGGAAGGGTCTAATCCGTTCATTTCCCATATGATAGGCTCTGTACCATACCAACGCAGAGAATATGTCTGGTGGTTTCATCGTCTTCTAGTCAGAGCCTGTACTCTGAAGAGTCCGATAGGCCAATTTTCTGAAGATGATATCTAACAGTGTGGTGGCCAGATAGTTAAGCTACCAGGATCTTCAGGTCCGCTCTGCCAAGACCTTTTGTCTTGATCGCATCCAGAGGTTTGACAAGCACTTTTGCTTGACGAAGCCCCGGAAGGGAGAACTAGTATCTCCTATGTTCTACTGCGGCCCATTTGTTTATCATGGTTTTCAATCTCAGCTTGAAAGACGCTGGGCCAGCGAGATTCTGGTATTGGGTCCAACGATTGCAACACCTACACCCTGCTCAGTTTTGGAACCATCCGTGAACCATTGTTGCCATTAGGGGTTTCCACAGGGGCTACCATCATCCCAAGTATCCCGACTAGGGAGAAGAGATCTAAATTTCCTGTTGTGGAAAAGTTCCGTGATCATAAGATTTGATTTAGCAGATCGATACGTCAGGAATGGAATAAATAAGTGCGGCATGACCAGTGTCACTTGCTAAGAGTCCAGATGTGATTTGGATACGTAGTAGACTCTGCATGGCTGACTTTTCGATGAAAATATGCAGTGGTGTGAGTCCAAGGAATGACTCCACGACAGCTGTCGGACAGGTACGCATCGCTCCCGAGAGATATGCATACTAGTCTTTGAAGCTTGCTACATTTATTGATGGCCACAGTTTGCTGCATCTTGGGCCACCACACAAGGGCTGCATATGTGACGAAATGCCGTACCATCATACGGTATATCCATTCTATAACATGAGGGCTGAAGAACCACGTGCTGCCAAAGAATTTTCTATTTTCTTTGGAAAGCACTTGTTCTAAGTGGGAGTGCCAGTTGAGTCGTTTGTCTAGGACCACACCTAGATATTTGGCATGGTCTGAATACTCCACCGCAATGTTGTTTATAGAGCCAGTTAAGGGTAATTTTATACATGTATTTAAGGGTAATTTGAAGAGCATTATCTATTATCTCTCTGATGGTGCTCTCGTATTTACCCATCACTATGATGGCCACCTGGCAACAACCTGTCTGCATACCCAATGACCTTATAACCAAGACTTGTCAGCTTAATTAAAAGTTCATCGATTAGGAGAGACCATAGCATGGGAGATAACACATCTTCTTGTGGAAAACCCTTTACAGCTATTATGCTGACTGTTGTACCGTCTAGAGATGAAGTTATGTCCCTCTGTCGGAGCATGGATTCAATCCATGCGGTCACATGTGCCTCTATGTTCTTACGGGCCAACGCTCTAGAGATAGAACCAAAGTCAGTATTGTCGAAAGCTTCCTCGACATCCAGGAATGTGCACAAAGCTATGTTCTTCGAGTCGAAAGCGTTTTCAATCTTTCTGACTAGGTGGTGTAAGGCAATCTTTCTTGATTTCCCTTTGGGATATGCAAACTGCATTGGATGCAGCGGGTTCGCGGCTTGCAGTTTGTTTCCTATGTGCAGATCGAGAAGTTTCTCTACTGTTTTCAGAAGGAATGAGGTTTAACTGTTTGGTCTGTATTATTTGGGCTTGTCTATTGGCCTGTTGCCAGATTTGAGGATGAAGACAACCCGTACTCTCCTCCAAAAGTGAGGTATGTATCCCCAGTCAAAGCTTGCTCTAAACAGACAAATCAGTGGGTTTAGGATGAAATCCAGACATTTCTGGTGCCTTGAAAGGTTCAATGGAGCCAATTGCCCATCATACTTTGTCGGCATCGAAAATAGTGCCATATATTCTGGCAGCCCTCGGAGGTTTGGCTCGATCCAATCTAAGAGTTGGGCATCCCCGCAGCAGATTAAAGAGCCTGGAAAGTGAGTTTGGAGTAAAAGCTCCAAAGTTTCCCTTCGGTCTGAAGTGAAGCAGCCATCACTCCCGCTCAACAGACCCACCCCGTTTGAAGACTCTTTGGCCATGACTCGCTGAAGTCTAGCCGCTTCCGTAAGGCTTTGGACATTGTTACAGAAGTTCTTCCAGGTTTCCCTTTTAGAGTTTCTGATGTCCTTGTTGTAGTCAGTGAGAGCAGCCTTGTACTCCTCCCATTGACTGGTTTTTCTAGCTTTATTGAAGAGTCTCCTAACAGTTCTCCTTTTAGCCGTTAGGTTGGCGTTCCACCAGGGAACCTCGCGTTTCGTACTGGCTTGGAAAGAGGAGATCAGCACATCTTCAAGATGGTTTGCAGCCAAATCAATCTCGTCTACCTAGTTGATGTTGGAGACTTACGAGTCGACCGCATGTTCGACCAGTGTTTGATAATAAGTCCAGTTGGTCTTCTTTGGATTAAAGACCTTAACTCTAAACGCCTCGGCAAATCAAACGTAATGTGTTGATGGTCTGAAATCCTAAGAAAAGTCATAAGGTTATAAGATTGGTCACTATTGTTCCTGATTTTTAGTCAGCGCTCATAAATTCAACGAAGAATTTTAATAAAAGAATTGGCGTTTGATAACTGCATTGTAGTAAAAAGAAATATTTAAAAGACATCATTAATTTTGGTTTAATTTTTGCTATAATAATTAACTTAAAATCAATATTAACATTAATTTTATTATAGCTTATATTATCACAGCATTAAAATTATGGATTTCATAAACACACCCACGTGTGTACTAAATACCCAAATCTGCTTCGTCTATAGAATTTCCATTGCTTTTGGTTAACTTTACGCGGACATTGTTTTTATTAATCTCAGGTACGACGGCACTATTTTTCCATAGTTAGCTGGTTGTGCTTAAAATTTGTTTTCCAACAATGATCCTATAGATGGTATACAATTGACAAAATATGTATATAGTTTGAGTAAGTCCAGCTCAAATCATGCGTTTTCTAATTTACTTTTTAAATTTGAATAATATATTTTCTTGTGATCTCATTGCAACGAATTGGGGGTAACTACTTAAATCTGGAGGTGCAGAAATTACTATTCTTGTTTATTACCATAATTCAAGTTACCATTCTCGGCGACCATCCATGCAGTTAACTTTTCATCTTCCGTCTTGTTGGTTTCATCCCATGGAAACATTGTTGGTTTTTCGTTGGTTGTTGCATGTGGTTTTTGAGCTCTGGAAAAGTACAAATTATATTTTTGTCAAAATAAAACTCTTTAAATTGACCGTAAATATACTACTTGTGCATGCGCGTTTCAAAAAATAATTTCCTAGACCTTTTACACATATTTTTTATATATTTTTTTCAAATTAATTCAGTTCAGAGACAAACAAACACACGCACAAAAAAATTAAGAGACTACGCTCGGGTATTTTTTTTGGAAAATCCACGTTATCGAATGTGACAAGGAACATTTATATTAAAACCAAGATTGGTTTTTTATTGCGAAGCTACAACGGTGTGAAAAATTATATTACCGAGAGAAATATGTAAGAGATGCCATGCCTTTCACACAGTTAATTTTTACCGAATCGTCGGCTGATCTTGGAATTCAAGAGCATTATCCTTGTTAATTAGGTATTGTGTCTCAAGTTTTGTAAAATACAAAACAAACAGGTCGTTAAAATAGCCAACAACTCGTATTGGATATCCTTCACACTTTTCTTCTCTCTTCGGAAAATTATCAACATAATCCATTGCTTTGAAAATAGCCTTCCAAACGACCGATGACACCAACGAAGTGACTTCAATAGCTTTAAAGAGGTCAATAAAATGGCAGTCTTTCAACTGAGAACAAAAAAATATGATAGAAAACAAAGACAGGTTCTTTGAAAAAAGCCATTTACTTTTCTGCACCTGTATTGTAGCAGCTTTTACTAAAGGAATACCGACTTCATAGTAATATGAAAGAATATTGGCTTGTGTGTCCGGTTCTTCTCAGTGTTAACAAAAAAAATAATAGTTTTAGAAATAATCACTCATTAGAGCTACTAAAAGAAATGATTAAAGTTGAAAGTTTGCAGGTAATCTCCACATTTCTCCTGGCCCGTCGTCATAGTAGTCCTAGGTCACCAAAATTTCAGAAAAGAAATATAGTATCTTTATATATAAATATCCGGCGTGCGTTTGTGTGCCACCTTAGCAGCGACTTGACCAACAATTTAAATTTTTAATGTTTAAATTTCCAACTTCGGATGGATCCCTGAATGGTTATTTTTTTTAGTTGATCGTTTTTGGATTGCAAGACTAGGGTTACAGGCCACTAAATTTATTTAGTTTAATGATTTACATAACAAAATTACACATGAATTAAAAAACTTTACATAAACAAGTTTTACAAAAGACAATAAATATAAAAAGAAAATTGGCTTAGAAGCCCATTTTGCGAGTCGAAGGCCCCAGTTGCTAGTGCTCAGTAAATTAGTGTTAAGTTTAGTATTAAATACTATATTCAATTTAAAAAAAAAAAAAAATTAAGAATGATCCAGCTAAATTTAAATAATACTAATACCTCATTTCCGAGCGCTATATTCAAAAATTGATTACTAGAAAACTACAAATGATTTCGGGAAGCTGTTTTTTGTATTGTTATCAATATTGAACTTTACATAGTTTTTTTGGTTTTACATAAAAATGACGTATGTATGTGACCGCTACACGTCCTTCACTGCGTCCTCGTCAAAAGTGTCCAGGGCGCAGAGGATGAACGATTTTGACCGATCAGATGATAGGAAACAAAAAAACCTTTAAAATTATTTTTTCTCATCCACTTGGCTATGGATAGACGCGAGCTTTTTCAAAAAATAGTAATGACCCTGAAAAATGCTCTGTCACTGCCAAACGAGCCCGTCCACCGTTAAATCCTTTTACCAGCGTATTACTAACACTATTTAGATAAAAAAAATGTAAAAAAAAAATCGATTTTTTGAAACTGTTTCATAGTAAGACCCCCTTAAAATTGCCTTCTCCTGGTACTGACACTGACACACTATTTTTCCTCAGGAAGTTAAAGCCCGCCTTAAGACCGACTCTCTATTAAATGCTATTTTTTTTTAATAATTTAGATATCTTTTCAAGGACTTTATTATATGGTCATATAAGTGTCAGCACGCCCAATGTCAAAGCAATGAAATTTTATTTCTACTGCTTGATTGTTTATACTGGTTCACAACTTTGAGTTAGCAACACTGCTTTATCTGGCAACCCATTAATGTAAGAGCTGATAGTTGCTATGCTATTTGGTGAATTTGATTTGATTATGAATCAGACTTACACCAGAGCAACGATTGCAATTGTTGAAATTTTGTATCGAAGCAATGGTTCCGTTCGTCAAACTTATTCAAAGTTCAAAATTTTGTTCTCCGATGGAGCTCATTTTTGGTTGAATAGGTACGTTAATAAGCAGAATTCTCGCATTTCTAGTATGGATAGTCCACAAGCTTTTTCAAAGCACCATTACTTCTACAGAAAATTACTGTCAGGGACAATTGAACGCCTGGATATCAACATTTGAAGATTTATTGGCGATATATCGCAAATACTGCGGAAAGTTTGTGAAAATTGGTGTTCAAGGTTGCGCCTTGTATGCTCCAGTCGTGGCGTTCACATGACCGAAATGTTATTTAAACATTGTTATAAAATTTTCTATCCAATAACGCCCGTTTCATTGGTATTAAAAATGTATTTCTTTATTTTATTTTAATTTAAACTTGTTTAACTCTAAAAAAAAAACATTTTGAAGAAGTATAGGGGTTTTCAATAAGATCGCTACATATAAGAGGAATTCTTTATTCCTGTGAAAGTATATTCGATGTCATTATGTATGGAACTCGATTTCGTTTGCCACCATGGGCACGCTTGCAGAAGTCCAGGCACTGAACCCAATTTTCGGCGGTTTTCAAGCATAAATCGGCCAAAAATATGCGGTTATCAATGAGCGGTAGCGATTCCCATTCACAGTAGCGTGCCGGGCTTGATCATCACAGAAGAAGAACGGCCCAATGACGCCGCCGGCCCATAAACCGCACCAAACCATAATTTTTTCGGGATGCAATGGTGACTCATGGAGTACGTGTGGATTGCTGCCTGACTAATAACGCATATTTTGCTTATTGACGAAGCCATTCAGCCAGAAATAAGCCTTATCGCTCTTCAGCGATTTTTCGATGAAAATCAGGATCATTTTCAAGTTGTTGCTCAGCCCAATTCACGAGCATACGACGCTTCTGGTGGTCAAGCGGCTTCAGTTCTTGCGTCAATTCGATCTTGTAAGGATGTAGGCCAAGATCTTTTCGCAAAATTCGCCACAACGACGTCACAGAGATGGCCAACACTTGAGAACGACGAGTGAGAGACTGATTTGGGTCTTCCTCAAATGATGCGCTAGCGGCAGCAATATTCTCGACACTACGGGCACTTTTTTGTCTCACTGGCACGGGAACATTTTGTACTGTGCCTGTGGATTCAAATTTTTCCACTAGAGGCTCAATTGTTGATCTGGCGGGACAATTATGACGACCATAAATTGGACGTAGCGCTCTTACAGTTGAGGCCACTGACTCCGAATTTCGGTAGTAAATTTTAACAATTTCGACTCGTTGTTGGATCGTATATCCTTCCATGATAAAATGGCAAACCTTACTGAAGAGAAATGCGGGAAAAAATATGGCGTCGTTTTCTGTCCCTATCGGTCTACTTTTGTAGCGTCCCTATCAAAAAACCCGATGCATGTTTATATAAACGGACATATGGACATATAGCATTGATACCCGTCTGTCCGTGGAAGACATCATGCAAATCTATAGCGCATTTAACCTAATAGATTTATTTTCTGTACGAATAAAAGTGATAACAAGATTGTAATACAACAAAAAAATAAACAAAAAAATATTTTGTAAGGTCACAATAAAAAAAAAAGGCAACGCATACACTATTTGGCGTGTCGTACAACACAGCTGTCAGTTTTACGCACAAGTGATGCGACAAAATGTACAACCTAATTTAAAAATTTGGTTGCATAATCTTTTGTGTCGGAAAAATCAGCTTTGATAAGACCGAAATCCCTTTGGACCTAACGAAATGGAGCAAAAAACAAAAATGGCGTACGTAAAGTCGGGCGCGGACGACTTTGGGATACCTTGTACCACTACCTTGCAAAAAAATCCGGTTCCTTCATAAAAAACCAAAAACAGAAGAATTTTTAAACAACAATTTTTTTTTTTGACCGATCGTTCCTTTGGGAGCTATATGATATAGTCAACCGATTTCGATCGAATTTGACACAGTACTTAAATACCTGAAGAAAAAAGATCTGGATGCCAAATTTAGTGTTAATATCTTTACAAACTGACGAAACACATAGAATTTTGTATAAGAAACGTTTTTTTGGACCGATTGGTCCTATGGGAGCTATATGATATAGTCAACAGATTTTGTTCAAATTGGGTACAATGCTAAAATACTCTAAAAAACTTCTGACCGCCAAATCTGGTTACGATATCTTTATTTAAAAATTAAATATAGCGAATTGTGTATAAGAAAAAGGTATTTTGGCCGATCGGTTCTTTGGGAGCTATATGATATAGTCAACCGATTTTGATTAAATTTGGTACAGTGCTTGGGAACTATAAAAAACGCCAAATTTGGTTACAATATCTTCATAAACAAACGAATTATCCATCTAAAACTTTTTTTTTTTTCGAAGTCGTCTGAAACACATGAAAAAAATAAATTAAACTTGTCTCCTATGCAATAATATGTTACTCTAGCTCTTACCATCTCTGAGATCTTGGCGTTCAAACGGACAGACGCCATAAAAAAAATAATAAGATTTTTTATAATTTCGAGGACATGATCGTGCTCTGCAATAGAATTAATTGGGTCTATGTATTTGTGTTTCAATATGTTTAATATGTATATAGATATATGAATTTTAATTTGTGTTCAATTTTATCTTATAGGTTTATGTATAGTTTATAATAGGCAATTAATTAGGTTAAGAGTTTAAATTCGAGAAGTGCGGTACGCGTTCGTTGCGTTGCGAAAACGAAAACACGACGGACGGACAGACGGACAGACGGACATGGGTATATCGACTTCTCTAGTCACCCTGATCATACTTTAGGTAACTTTGGGGGGTATCCGACGATTCCTTCTATATGTTACATACATTTTCGGCTTGCACAAACTTAATATACCCTTTGTACCATACGGTACAGGGCATAAAAATTAACCTATAAACAATTTTAATTATAATAATTCTTTATTAGAATTAAACAGATTATACCCTGTACTAAAAAGTACTTACAGCAAGAAAAAGAGAAAAGGGACCTACAGAGTCTTGAATTAATAGAGATTTTCCAGTGCCAGTGCTAGACAAATAAACTAGTGTCTCTGCGGGAATCGAACCACCGACCATAAGGTATGCAAATATATTCTTGATCAGCGTCAAGAAATGAGTCTATATAGTGACGTCTGTCTGCTTGTCTCCCCTGTCCGCACTGATTTTGCTTTGAAAATTTGGTTCACTATTTAGAGGTTCTCGATTGTTCACTATTTAGAGTACTCTATGTGAAAATTTAGGTGTTCACTATACCGGGTGGTCACTATATCCAACCACGACTATTTCTCTAAAAGCTCATTTTGAAGTTTGTATTAATAAATGTTAACCGCATCTATCTAAGCAAATAAGTTTCTCCAATATAGTCAAAATCATATTGGGCAATCGGAAGTTTTTCTTAAGAAACTTGTGTGTGGTAGAGTATATACCAAGTGCGGTGTGCAAGATGTTTATGTTAATGCACGAAATTGCTCATCCACAAAAGTGCTTCACTCTTTATCTCGTTGGGAAAACGGTGATCATAACACTGGATAAAAATTTTTCAAGAGATAGTCGGCTTGACCTGTTACTACCCCCGAAAATAATGAGTGTAATGTACCACGAGCCAGAATACCCCTATTAATAAAACAATAATTAATAAAAACACAAAAAAAATAAATTGCATCAGTACAAAAATAGTAAATATTTTACTAAAATAAAAATAAATACATTTTTTTTATTATAATGCAAATAATAAAAAAATGCCAATTTTTGTATATTCATAAAATTCAAAAAAACACTACTCTGCCTCTGCGAGATTTGAACCCAAAACATTTCCGCATCGGGTAGATGCGTATCCCCCTAGCCATAGGCTTACGCAGTAGGTCAAAATCAGGAACTAAACATAATGTTTTTTTTTCCATTTCATATTATTGCGTCCCGACAAAAACTTAGAGTGTATTCGTGCATATACGTGTGCACGCTCTCGGATCTCTCATTCTGTTCTGTGCCTGTCGCTACCAGTACACTAAATTTAGGATTGCATAGAAGGCAATCTGCCCAGATCAATTAGGGAACACTTTGCATAAAACGCAGAAAAGTTAGATGGCAGAGTAGACAGATTGGGCGAAAATAGCAAGTAAGAAAATAGGCAACGGCTGATCTAAAACGTAATTCTGTTTAGCATGCAAGATATACAATAAGTAGGAGCAGTGCAGCAATGCAGTCATGAGGAATGGGCATCTTCCTTTTTATACCCTGTACCGTATGGAACAAAAGGTGTATTAAGTTTGTGCAAGAAAGAGTCGTCGGAAACCCCAAAGTTATGATCAGGGTGACTAGAGAAGTCGACTGTATACATATGAACGTCTGATCTAAGAGATGGTAAGGCTAGAGAAACCAAACTTTCACATTAAATGCCTTAATATTCCATAGGGCACAAGTTTATGTTACTTTTTTGATATCGCAGTTGCATTATATAGCTCCCGTAGGGGTGTTTCAGAAGATCTCGAAAAAACTCAAAAGTTTTAGATAGATAATTCGTTTTTTTAGAGTACCCATGCACTGTACTAAATTTCATCAAAATCGGTTGACTATATCATAAAGCTTCCACACGACAAAAAAAATGTTCAAAATGCATCGGTTTTTGGTTGTTTATGAAGGTATCGCAACTAGAGATGAAACGGATAGCCGGTAACTATCCGGCGGCCTTAATACTATCCGGCCGAATACTGGATAACTACTATAGGGATAGGAATCCGGATGAATTAAAAAAAAAATCTGGATAAAACAAATATATTTTTAAGTAATTATTTGCTTTATTTAGTTAGTCTTAGTATCTCTTAAGAAATATAATTATTTTTAGCTTTAAATTTTTATCACACAATAATAAATAAATGTAATAGAAAATGAATTAATCAGTGCTCATACTGCACTTAAGGCAAATTATGGCGAATAATCACTAATTTCTCTGCTTTGATAGGTAAGCGGTTTCGCTTCTCTTCATAAATAAGGCCAGCTTCAGAAAAGAGTCTTTCGCAGTACACACTGCTGCAAAGTGTTTCACTGTTTATATCAAAGTATTCCCATAAAGGCGATTTTTTCTTCACCGATGTCACTTCTCGCTTCTAAATCTTTTAAAATTATGTATGTACTTCAAATAACAAGAGCACAAATAAAATAAAAACCTAAAACGATTACGCACGTGTCTGGACTGCATTCAACACAATAAGACAATGAATGAAACAATTGCTAACCTCGCTCATCAACGAAAAGACTCGGATCGAGTCCACCCGATCATCGCGCGCCGCCTACGCAAGTGTGTGTGTGCAATGCACCAAACGGCTAAGTCCGGTGGCCGAATATCCGGCTATCCGGCCACATGGTTGGCCGAATATCCGGTATCCGGCCAAACTGCTATCCACTTCATCTCTAATCGTAACCTAATTTGGCAATCAAATGTATTTTGGTGATTTTAAGCAGTACACCGAATTTTTTACAATCTAGTTGTTCAGGGCATTTCAGGTGTTAGACAGTAAGAGAAAGTGTACAGAGAACTGCACAAAAATAGTTAGGTCAGGGTTAAGAAATTTTTCAATAATAGAAAATTGGACTTGATCAATATAATATACATAAGCTCTTCTGCTGCGCATTGGGAATCAGAGAAGAAAACGTTCTGTCTATATTTTAAAGTCGGGCTGGACCGACAATAGTATTCATACATGCATGTATTATGAATATTAATCAATGTACAGGGTTTATTACGAACCATGGCGGCGAAGCCCCTAGTTTTATTTTAAATATTGCGACCGAAAGTACCAATTTACAAAAAAATCAAAACTTTTTGACAAGCCCACAAATAATACAATTAAAATACGACTTGATCAATAAAAAGCTTTGTTGTACGACACGCCGCATAATGTATGCCTTGCTTAATACTTTACTTAATTTACTACAAACACTATATCCATGCAATAATAAAAAAATAAATGGTTAATAAGTAACTACAGGCTAGTAATATTTTTTACCTTATAGGCCAAAAACGACAATCGTCATCGGAGGAGTCGTTTTGGTTATCTCTGGCGCACACAATGTTCAATGACAAGCAAATCAAAAGGCATAAAAAGATGGGTACGAATATAAGAGTAAGATCTTAGACAGAATACATAGTATAGTACATAAAACAGTAACATATTAAATGCAATACAAAGGACAGATGAGCATTCAAAAAAGCATTGATGATCACACAAACGAAAGAAACCCAACAAAATAAACAAACACAAAAAAAAAAACCATACATACCTTGGCCAAATTGGCTGATATATACAGGGTTTCAACATATACTTACGGATTTGTGGATAAAGAGTCCGTGCGGCTTCCATTGTTCACCTCCATACTTCCTTGTGGGGGCCTCTTGTGACTGCGCATGAAATTGCTATTGAAATAGTCGCGTCTATTTTGCGAGCTGGCTATGTGTCCACTTTTTGCCTGCTGCGTTGGCGGCACAGTGTGCGGATATTTGCCATCGCTATCTGAATCCAGGGATAGTTGTCCGAACAGATCTTCAAGCAGTATGTTTGATTTGGCATTGCGGTGGCGTTTGGCTGAGGTTTTCAGCTTCGATCTGTTGAAACAAATTTCCGAAGAGATCAAATATATCGACTTAAGTCGAGTCTTTATGCTAAAGCACTTAAAAGTATTATATTTTATAATTCTAAAATTACTAGGTCTTCGTGATATTTGTGCTTAAATGGAAGGTCGGTCAGACGAGTGGGTCAATGTTAATACCCGAGTAAAAAATTATAGAGAACTTTAAAGTCAGACGTAACCAATTTTGACGAACTTATTACCATCACATTCTAATAAACATCATATAATAATATCAAACTATTGCACAAAAATGTATTACTGCATATTCCTTCTAAGAAATTCTTCTTAGTAAATTTTTGTTGCATGTAATCATGGTGCATAACTCAGATAAGTGCTTTGTGATAGCTCTGCCATCCACGAAAGCAGATGGAGCATATCACATGTTTCTTCCAAAACTCACGTGGAAAAGACAAGATTAATCTACAAACTAATTTAAAACTAACCCCAGTATTGAATCGAGATCGTCAGCCCTTGTCTCCTTCTGTTCAGGCGGTTTTGCTATAGAGGGATCTCTTTTGAAGACCGAGCGCGCCGACAGGGTAACAGCAGCATCATTGAGCACACCAGCGGCGATGTTGGATGCGGGTTCAAAGGCTTCTTGGCGGACAACGATATTTGCCGGCGCCTGTGTTGCGCTTGATTTGGAGAACATATTGTATACTTTGGCGTCCGGTTGTACTATCGAGGGACGTGCCTGCAGATAGTAACCACCCAATTTAGCAGAATTTATGGCGTTCTTGTTCGCTGTGTCATAGCTAAGCTGGCTGCCATTCGCATATATAGCACCAGCATTGCGAGCCGTAGTGTTGCTGAAGGAGACATTTGGATGGTAGGACTGTTGGGTCTGTTGCTGAGCTACCGCTGCAGCTGGTAATCCAAAAAGCTGGGATACGTTGCGATTTAAATAGATATCGTTGATAGACTCTCCACCTGGGAGAGAATTCTCATTGCTCAGCACGTAGCCGAACTTGTTGAGGCTTGAGTTGCTTAGGTATACGTTATGTGAATGTGAGTCAGGTGCGGGAGCGACTTTGGGCATGCCAGCTAATCCTGCAGGCATATTGGCATCGCCCATATCGTTGCTGGCCAAAAAGCTGAGTTTGGGCTGATACTTGCGGGGCACGTTAGCATTCTTAGCATTCGGATGAAGCCCATTGATAACAGAATAGCCATTGGTATTGCTGTTAATATTATTATGGTGAATAAGGTCAGTCACTGCTTGAAGTTTCTCCTGAACCGGAAGCACATTATTTGACACGTTCTGAGATAGTACAGCATGTCCATTGGCATACTTTGCATTGAGCTTGACATTGGCCTTGGTTGCCGCGGTTGGCGATATGCGTTTAACCGCATGGAAATACGGATACTTAAGACTCTGTTGAGCGGTTGGTCGCTTATCGGGATCGTAGGCCAACATATCCTCCAACAGATCGAGTCCTGTTTGGCTGCAACGAGTCACAATTGTGTTAAGCGGTACTTTGATGCAGTCAGGATAGCGAAAATGTATCATCGCCGCTAACCGATAGCCATCTGGCCAATCGTTCTAAAAGAGATTAAACATAATTGAAATCTTTTAGAAACTCTAAAATACTTTACGCACCTTTTCTGGAGTTCCTAAGACAGAACAAATTTTAAAAAGTTGATCCACTTCACTACTGCCTGGAAATAAAGGTCGAAAAGTGTAGAGTTCGGCCATAATGCAACCCATAGCCCAAAGATCAATAGTGCTGGCATAATTGGTTGAGTGTAGCAGGACCTCCGGCGCACGATACCTTTGTGAGAAGTCAAAATATGTATACGATTTATTCTGGGTTTTTAAGTTCACCTACCATCGCGTCGAAACGTAGTCCGTAAATGGCGGTCTTGAGCGTATTTCTCGTGCTAACCCAAAATCTGCAATTTTAATAAGTTCTGGACCCGAACATAAGAGGTTCTCAGGCTTTAAATCGCGATGGAAAAAGCCATGCCTGTGCATAAATGCCAGACCCGTTAAAACCTATAAGAGTATGCTTTGCATATAATCCTTTAAATTATATCCCTGTCAGATTACCTGAAAGAGAATGCTCTTTAACGTCGGTTCAGGTAAATGTGTATCCCGATCTTTAATCATTTGATAAAGGTTTTCCTTCATATATTCAAACACAAAATATAATGTGTCGTTTTCTCTTATAACTTCCTTAAGTTTAACAATGTTTGGATGGGATAGTTTCTTAAGTGACTGAAATAAATTTTTGAATAGGATATGTTAAATGATTTGTAAGCTTATAAGTATATTATTACCTTAACTTCTCGTAGATTCATAGCCTCTTCCCAAGAGTAGTATTTGCGTTTCATGCGCTTTATGGCCACTTTTTCACCAGTATCTTTACGCTGACCCAGCACAACGGTGCCGTAAGTTCCATCACCCAGCTGGGTTAATGTAATATAACGATTCATGATTGTGATAAAAAATATTATCGGCATAGAATTCGTATTCACATATTTTTTAGATACAAATTAACCTGATGAAAAAGTTAATAAAGATTAATTTTCAAAGGAAGAAAAATGTAAACATATAATATATTATTGAGAAATATTAGTCAGTCGGGTCGATGCCCGAAAAGAAAAAAACGAACAAACTAAGCTTCGCAAGTCCAAACAAAAAGTGTGCAAGCCCTGACATTATGGTATCTTTTTGGAGTTTCAATTCTATTTCAGCGAGGCATGTTCCGACTTGCGCTTCCGCAAATCGGATCTTTGCTGTATATTTTAGAGATAATTTCAAGGCCCTGTGGGGAAAACTTCATCGTTTTCTTGTTTATTAGAGTCTACAAAGCCAATTTTGTGGTTCTATGTTGACTGTTAATTAATCGCGGCTGTTTGTAGGGAAAGGTTTGGAATCATCTTTCTAAAAACTTGAGCTATCCATCTGAGCTTTTATAATTTTGACAATGTCTTCGCCTTGTAATATAGCTCAAGCAATTTATTTATTTATTATAATTATTATATTCGCCTCTAGACAAATACTATTTACGTCGACAGATAACAAATTTTATTTTTCGTGGACTTTTTGCTGAAACTCTACTCGTTTTCCTTCTAGTTCCAGTTTATCAGAGTCCCATTTGATGTGTTTCTTCCCATTTTGTTTCTGCAATGTCGATATCTTACTTTCACCAGGTAAAGGTCGCCGTCAATGTTAGCACTTCTAAGCTTCTTCTGTTTATTAATACATGGTTTCACATGTTTGATCCCGGTATTTTCCAAGTACCTGTATGGATGGTTTTGAGCGGAAAGTGCGTATTGCTTATTAGCAGATTTGCTCATTTTGCAAATTGGCGCAGCCTTTGTCCGTTCCTGAAGTGCTCTTATTTTGGCGTATAAATCTCGAAGGATTATTGTGGTGCCAACTTTGTTACATGAATTTTCCGGATGTAAATATAAATTATTTTTCACAGTGTCATCGGTTTCTTCCGTCGAACTGTATACTGAGAAAATGGACATGTTATTGTATTATCCTTTTTTTCACAGCAACGCAATTCTATCTGATATATATAATATATTTCTTACTACCATAAAACCAATGCCACAGGACCCCTGCTGCTGTGGTCCGCTATTGAAGCATCGAAAAATCAAATCATTTATTCATTTTGTTCCATGTGCCCATATCATATTAATACTAGGACGTCAAACAGGTGGTCGCGACAAATTCAATAACGTCCTGTTTACATGTATAAGAGAATTTACTTTTTGATGGCCCTAAAACTAAACATATTCGTATTTTGAAGGAGTTTAAATGCAAAAGAGGTGCAATTTTTATTTATCTTTATTGGGTACAAAGTATAAACATAACATTGCCCCTATCTAGGCCATGCAAACGTACAAGAGTTGAAATATAGAGCATTGCGTACGAAGAGGCCAAGCAATGCCTAAGCCCTCCTATTTTTTGGCTCCTTTAATAATTTTTTTTAATCAATATATTGATTTATATCGTTAGAAAAGCTTCGCCTGATTCATTGAGAAACTCGACCACTAAGTTTATTTGAAATTATTCTTTATTCCGATTCCAATTACCACACAAGGTCATTGTGTTAATTATACCAATTTTTGAGACACGAAATTTAGGTGGTGCGGCATTAAAATTGGGTTACTTTTAGTGTTGCGGATAAGAGAATAATAAAATTTGGACAACAAAATTTGTAAATCAATGGAACAAGCCATATTGCAATGTGGCTAGTTTTTTCTACTTGTTTTGACTATTTCATAATGAAATGTGTTTGTTTACCCTATCAAAATTAGGCTAAAAAGCAGGAGGAGTCAGAAGAAATGGGCACACTGACTTTTTAAAGATACGTTTTGTAGTCAGGGCCGTCGTCAGCAACGTACAGACCCTTAGAATTTTAATGTATATTGCTTTTTCGAATCCTGAAGAAGCGAAATTGAAAGACTCGTAGTTTGAATTTTTTTACACACAGAGACCATTGCTTGAAAGTTATTAAAATTATACCGGGCAAATTACTTCCAACAGTCACTTGGTTTGTTTTTTGTCCCAACTGCTGGCTGATGATAATGGCTTTGGGTTTAATGGATAACTTAATGAAAAAAAAGAATGTAGCTTATGGAGTTTGAATGAGACCTGGAACACTTGGTTTGTGTCTTGGTGTGTAAACATTTGGCAGGAATAAATATTTTATTTATTTTCAATAAATATCATGTTTGTTTATTTAAAAAAAGCTGGGAATTACTATTTATTATCACAGTTTCACCGTAATATAAATGACACACCAAGTCGTATAAGACCTTTATAAGTAACAGTAGAGTTAATCACACACACACACATATACAATCGGATATACATATGAAAAAAATACATAACTATCTAAAAGATTCTGGAAAGAGACCAGGAAATAGTCGACTTGATTTATATAGTTATTGTTTTCAATGTATACTAATTTTTTATTATTAAAAGTATAAGATATCCTTGACATGGAATTATTGTGGTTTCTTTAAATAGTGACTTTACATTATCGATTAAATGTTGTCACTGCTCAGATTTCACTTTACCAATAAATCATAGATCTTTATTTTAAAACACTCAAAAATCTGATTTATATCACATAGGAACGCATGTGAAATTATTAGCAGTTTACAAATAAAAATTTAGAAAGATTTGAACTTAGTCTAAAATGTTTTATTTAAAAATCTTTTACTGGCACTTTTTTATTTTATAAGGAAATATTAGCAACTACATCTCCAACGCGGACAGCCACAACAATCGCAACCCTAAAAAAATTGATAGCCCCGTTGCCAACACAAGCTGAGAGAATCGCCGCCAACTCACGAAGGAAGCACGACGAGTCCGAAATTAGACCCCGACCGGGTTGACTAAAACCGCTGAATAACTTGCACCGGCACAAACTTACAAGGGTCGCTTCGAATTATCAAATATTCGTCAGGTAAGTCAAAACATCGTATTATCGAACTTAAGAACTCAACCGAGCATATTGGGTGGTTCCAGCCATCTAACTAGAAGCACTCACTGGGGTTGAACGAAACTATAGTTTTTGTTTGTTTGGCTTTTGGTTGCCTGGGTAACCCATAAACAATTATTATTAGCGTATATTACCTGTATTTGTGATTGGAAAAAATTTATAATAAGATCTATAAGTTCTTAACTTGTAACAACAAAAAATGGCTACGGACGCAAACGTGAAGGAAAATGATAAAAAAGTTTTGGATGAAATTATCTACCCGGACATAGAGCCGGGCATAATTAATCGCGCCATGATAGAATCAGCCTATATGGAGGAGGGACTGCATGGTGAGGAACTGCGCTTGCACCAAATGGAGCCCATTGTCTTGGACCGCATTAAGACTATGCGCCTGGAGTTCAAAAGTAAAACGTTCACAGATGTTATTAAAAGTTTATTTAACTAATTCATATAAACTTTCCAGATATTTTGCGTATTGATCATTTATGGATATTACCAAATTTAACTAAATTAGTGCTCTGTCAAAATAAAATAGAAGTTATCGAAAATATTGAAATGCTGACATCCCTGGTTGAACTCAATTTAAGTTTTAATTATATTGAAAAAATACAGAACCTGGAGGCGCTTGTAAATTTAGAAGTACTCTCCCTGTTTTGTAATAAAATAACAAAACTTGAGAACCTAGAGACTCTGAGTAAACTCGTAATCTTAAGTGTAGGCGACAATCAGATTGATTCTATTGAAGGGGTACGTACGTTCAAAGGACTTGATAGAAATATCGACATTGATGAGATTAATCACAAAATCTGTTTTTTACTTTTAGATTGAAGGTTTTCGCTTTTTCAAAGAATTACGAGTTCTCAATTTGGAAGGCAACCCTATAGCTAAAAAAACAGATTTTGTGCTTTCAGAATACATAATAGCCATATTGCCGGATTTGACCTACTACGAATACGTTTTTATCAATGATGATGTTCGCGAAAACGCTCAGAAAAAATATTAGTAAGTCTACACTTTCTTTAAAAAAACGTATTTTTCTAAACCTTTTTTGCTGATATTCAATAGTCGAGAAATACGTGATATATCTGATAAGCAGGAAAAGGAGATAGAGGCACGTAAAAACCGCGCACGAGAGGAGGCTGAAGCTGAACGTCTTTCATCCAGTTTTGTAGAGCACTTGGATAGAAATCAACTGTACGAGTCTTTGTGGCGTGGTGATGAAGACGGTCGAGTCTTACTCTTAGTGGGTCAAGCGCAAGAGGCGGTCGAAGAATACGAAAAGGATGTGTATGAAATAACGCAAGAAATTTACAAACTTGGATTGGCAAGGTTCGGTGAACGTGATACAGAAATCAAAGACTTTATGGAGAATCTTAAAGAGGGCCAAGAAGAGCTTCAAGCCCTCGGCCAGAAAGAAATAGAAAAATTTTTAGAATGTAAAGAATCGGTTTTTGAAGAAGCAACCTCTAAATTGCGTGAATTGGAGACGAACATTTTACAAGGCGAAGACGAAGATTCTGCTGAAAATCTAGTATTAAGTGACGCAGTGGACAAACTGAATATGGAGTTTGAAGATGCCTTGAATATGTTGTGGCAAACTCTAATGACTCAGGAGTTGCATTTGCATGAAGCTGTTGAGGTTCGCTTACAAGATTTTTTTGCATAAGCTTAAACTTATCGATAATTTATTTTAGGAGTCCACTACTAACTTTCAACGCAAAGTTACTGAACTGATGGCAAAGTTTGTGGAGCAGGCTCAAGCCCACTTTGTACAATTGCGCGAAGTTGCTCTGCATTTCTCAGAAACTATGAATGAAATTTTGACGCGTTATATTGCAACCAAACTGGCATTACAAGACTTTACGGATGTGGCGCCTGAGCTTCACATTTGCTTGGAGGATCGTGATGCCATTATAAATCTTGTAGCCGGAATGAAAGAGTCGCATACATATCGCATTGATGAGCGCGAAGATCGAATGACAACGCGCAGTAGAGATTTCATTGAATCAATGGTCGAAAAGTTGAACAAGTAAGTGGGTACTTTATCTCAATTTGTTAAAATAATAACGAAATATCTGACATTGCAGCGAGGAAGTGGAGCGTCATCGTGCTAAAATTTTAGAAATTAATTCGTTCGTCGAGATAATGACTGAAGCAATGAGTTCTCTGCGTAATGATATTCGCGAACAATTACACGATGAAGACTATGCTTAAAATCATATGATTTTCTATTATGCGTTATACCATAAAAATAATTTAAAAACGATGTTGGATTTTCATTGGCATTATAGTCGTAGCAGACATTGCAAATTCAAGGAAAACTCATAGATCAATTAGTCGATCGCCGTTGTTATTTTTCTGTTACCCAGGCCTTAGTTTCCCATGTTTTTTTTCGAAATCACCGATGATAATTTTAATATCGCGATGAGGCATTTGACATAGTTCAGCTTCGAGTTATTAGAGCATCAGTAGAGATTATTCTGTCAGAAATCGTCTTGTAGTGCAAAAGTGATTTTGATAGATGTCTTGACCAACCCGACGCCTTTGACTTTTTGATTTGGGTGACCCAAGTATAAAAAAGTGGGCCCAATGGCCAAGACGAGTACGCCAGTTTTAGCCATCGCACCACACTTAGACCGAGAATGTCGGTTTTGTAGACTTCCATTTCGGTGCAAACCTAATTGATGTGCGAAGTTTAGGAGAAAGTTCTACATTCCATGTTCAAATTATAAACCGTTGTTCAAAGCCAAAAGTCGTCATCGTTGGGGGAGTTCGTTCAGTTAAATTTGTTGTCGATTCGCTAATCGTGTTCATTTAAGATGAGCGTCTGATTCCTGCATCCGATCCTTGCGCTGGAGCTACCCGCTGCCCTCCCGCCCGGGCTTTGGGATATACCGCCCACACTCTGTCGTCAGAGCCTCGTTTCGGCAGTCAGGGTGTACCAAGTGAAGGTGAGTTTGGCATTTGGCAAGGAGGGGCTTTATGTTCGCTTCCATAGCCCATTAAAAACCCAAAGTATAATATGCCCATATCTGCCTGTCTGTCCGTCTGCATGCACGCCTATATGGCATGAGCTAGAGCATTTAATTGCCAGGGTATTTAAAGGCCCGACTTTAGCGTTCGCCATTCTGTGTTACGTATGTAAATCAGTCCCAACTAGCCATGCATAAGTGAAACATAGTTTGTACAAAGGCATATTTAAAAAAAATTTATTTAATTATTTTCAGTTCGAGGCCTTCTTCTTGAGGCTTTCGAGGTAAATGCCTAATCCTTTTTGAACAGCTGGTTGATTAACAAAAAATAGAAACTTTTCCAAGTCTTGTTTACGTTCGTTTTCTAGTTGTTGCAAGTCTGTGGCTCGAAATTGTTGCTTAGTTAATGCACGTGCCAAAGGATTAACTTTTGCGAAAGTTCCGATGAATTGTGCACACTTGGCCACAGCATCTTCTTTACTATTGGCTATCTCGTCAACGAGACCGACTTCTAATGCTTCTTCAGTACTGAACATTTTTCCCTGATTAAGTGCACGCTCTGCCACTCGACGAGGAAGTACGCTTAAAAAGGATGACATAAACCATTGTGGAGCCACAATACCCAGTTTTGTTTCATTTAAGCCAATTGTGAACTTTGGCACCATTACGCGATATTCACAAGCTGTAGCCAACAGACACCCTCCAGCTGGTGCATGACCCTGCCAAAAATCAGAAAGTTAGTTTAATAAGTATTTAACAAAAATAAATATATGTATGTACATTAATGGCAGCCGCTGTTGGTACACTGCTACCGTAAAGCGTCAACCACACGTCTTGAAGCTTTGTCCAAAACTCACGAATGCGTTCCTTATCAGGCTTGTACATTTCCAATATGTCCAGTCCCGCTGAAAATATGGTGGGATTTGCCTACGACAATGGCAATTAGTATAATACAAAAACGAAATATTACAAGGACTTACAGACGTCAGAATAAGGCCACGGCTCTTGTTGCTTTCAATTGTTTCAATAGATTGATGCAATTCGCGTAATAATTCCAAGTTTAAACCATTTACAGGCGGACGATTCATTGTAAGAGTAGCTATGCCGGTTTTATCATTAACATCCACTATCGTCAATTTTGGGGCGTTAGACATACATCTTGTAGCAACTTTAGCAAGTGGAAATAACAATTTTTGGCGCAGCATTTTTTTAAAAAGTATTAGGTTGAGATTGACCTTTGGACAGATGCTTCAAATAATGTTTTCGTTTATCTGTTCGTAATTTTTAATTTGTGGAAATACTATATAAATTAAAAAAAATCTGTTGCAGCGTTATATACTTGTTACTTAAAAAATTTACATTACCTACTGCTATTAAATAATAAAACAAAATTACAAACCAACGGAGGTAACAGCTGATGCAAAACCTGTTGCACTATATTCGATTGGTTTCGATAGTTTTTGAGCTGCGACATTGTGAATGAGATATCGATATCGAGCATTTCTGCGAATCGTTCGTATTTGACGTTTACACGTCACAACGCCGCGGCAGCTGTCATTTTACCGATTGCATTCGTGTTCGCACCGCGCTGCTGACTGGCTTTCACTAACGTACACATTTAATTTGGTAACATAAAAAAACATCAAAATGGGTTCAGGCAAACAACAAAAGGTTCAATCCTCTGGTTTTACCAAAGAAGAGGAGCTACTGTTGCAGGATTTTAGCCGCAACGTAAGCACAAAGTCTTCGGCCCTTTTCTATGGAAATGCTTTTATCGTCTCTGCGGTGCCAATATGTAAGTGATGTGACACGTTGTTGATTTTTCATTCTTTTTGCTAAACAGAAACACCTTTTCTAGGGCTTTTCTGGCGTATACACAACATGGATTTGTGGCCCAGCTCCATTTTGTTTGTGCTAGTGACGGCTGCTAGTACTTATTTAATGGCCACCGCCTATAAGAACATAAAATTTCAGCTTAAGCATAAGATTGCAAGTCGCCGTGAAGAAGCTGTTACACGTGAAGTTAATCGCCAACTGGGCGATGATAAGAAGGTCACCCGTAAGGAGAAGGATGAGCGCATATTGTGGAAGAAGAACGAAGTGGCAGACTATGAGGCCACCACTTATTCAATCTTTTACAACAATGCACTTTTCTTAGCCATCATTATCTTCATTAGCTTTTTCGTTTTGAAGAACTCAACTCCGTTTATAAACTACATTTTCTCAATTGGTTTGGCCAGCGGTGCTTTGGCGCTATTCTCCACCAGCGCCCAAACGAACTGAATCAAATTATGTCGCTGCTCAAGGCGCTTTATCATTTATTGTTAGGCCCATTATCAGATTCATAAAAATTAACTGGAAATCTTTTGATTTCTTGAGTCGATAAGCTTTTCAGAAATTTGTACACAAATCCTTTTTGTATTTTTAAATGTTGTCTTTCTTGTAGAAAGCTAATAAAATTCCACTCCATTAAAATAATTGCTGCTTTTATTTATTCTAATTCTGAAGAAAACTTTATGATAAAGGAAATTATTCATAAATTCGTGAATTAAAAATTGAACGCAGTTTTTATTTTTATGTATACATGTACGTTTTTTTATTATTAATTTTATTATTGACTAACATTTTAAAAAATTACAATTCAATATTAGAGAATTTATAATTAAGCATGTTATAAGTTTTCTTAGCTTTTCTCACTTGAATTTGTTATTTTTATCATATCTTGATATTTGTTTTCCATGTTCATTTTCTCAAATTTTCTTGCTTTTTTTAGTGACAACTTTTACATAGACTATTTAAATACATATATAGGGATATACCCGGTTAAGCCTGTATCGTAACTTCGCTGATTTTAATTTTTTTCATTGATTACTATGAAAAATTTTACATTGCTAAATCAACCGAAAACGTAAATTCCCCACCTTTTTCCTTTCCTAATTAATGTAAAAATTGTATTTTTTATTTTTGCATATAGATTGATTATTTTATAATCGAGAGCGATTTCATAAGCTGAATATGTATGCCGAAACATAGCAAGTAATTTAGTGCAGATTATTTATAACTTTCCAGCTACTTGTCGACCTCTCTCCTCCAATGTAATATGTAATGTATGCCATTTATAAAAGAGTTTATTTAATACTAAAGTATCTATGTTATTCAGAATTTGATATTGTAAAATAACAAAATATATAGATTTATAAAACGGACCATTCTCTCTTTTTTCTTTTTTTTGTGGATGTGTTTTTACTAACAAATTTGTTTTCAAGTAAATTTAGCAAAGTGTGATATTGATTGATAGCTGGCTAAAATTTGCTGTATGCCTTGTATTCATAGTACAAAAAATAAAGTAGTTATAACATTAAACTTAAATAATTTACAATTAATTGTTTTCGTTGATAAGTGCATTTTAGAATTTTTTGTTTTAATTTAAAAACTTTGTCATAGTATGGTACGGCGCTGACTTATTTCTTTATTTTTGAAAATTTCAACCATTGCATGTAATCGTCAGTTCATAAGTCCTTATTATTATACTTTTGTATTTCATTTGGAGTTTTTCTAATGATACATGGACTGTGCTCGAGTGACAGCTAGCCGGTGTACTCTATATTTATCTCTGCAGCTGCATAAAGGTATGAAAAACTTTTAGCAAAGCATAATTACGTTTAGAACCGCGTGCAAAATTTTAAGACTTATTAGCCTTGCATGACGTTAACTGATTAGATATTATTTGTAAGTACAGCTTACACAAAATGAGTCGGCACTATCTTAGCTTTGTTTTTTTAACGCTATTAAGTACATATAAACCATATTTATAATATATAAACCATATTCACACTTTACGCCGGTTCATATTTATAAAAGATATTCATTTATGTATGCGTCTATGCCTGTGTATTGGTAACAATTACACATTTGTGTGTTTGTTTTTTTGTTTTCGCTCAACGTTATTTATGTCTTGCCGATTGCTGTGTAACGTTCGATATATATTCTATATAATAATATTTTATTGCAATACAATATATTAGTTACTGCCTCAGATGCCTGCCGATTTACATATTACTTAAATTATTCGGGCTTGAGTAGAAGTAAACTCCAAAAACTGACTTTACAACTGTGAAACTAAAAGCAAATACGACATAATTTAAGACATACATTATTTAATTGAGAATTGATTTATTTAATTTAGTTTTAACTGGGCTGTTTGTTCAAGTTTTTTTGCTATTGGTTGTGGTGATTTGAATTAATTATTTGGTTTCCATTGTTTATTTATGTTATGCATTACTATTTCTTTATTTTATTTATTTTTTTTTTTTTTTTTTTTTGAAAAAATGAACACTTTTTATCTGGTGGGAATATATACGGTTTTGGAAATCTATTGCACACAGCATGAATTTTTATGGCCATTTTTGTGCTTTAGTCTAGCCTTTGCCTTGTATTTTTCCAAAAACGATAGCTGCTTCGCATTAATAGCTCCACGTCTTTTACTAAAAGCGAAAACAAAAAAATATATTTATTAATAAAAAACAAAAACTTTAAAACTCCTAGCAACATTAACTTACTCTCTGATCATCTCAACAGCTGCTTCATACTTCAAGCCCAATTCTATGAGTGCAAGTGCCACCAAAACTGGGGCACGTCCCAAGCCTGCCACACAATGCACAGCAACGCATGCCTCGGGATTCTGTTGGTATCTGTGAAAGAAAACGTACATCTATGGTCAGAATTGGAAAATTACTTGTACAAAGGACTTTACCGTTTACATGCATATAATAGAGTATAGAGTAGGCTAAGACTTATATGTATAACCGCTTTGTTAAGAGATTGATAAAGACTAAAAGTTTTGCTACGCTTACCGATAAGTGGCATTATTATCAACAAATGCAGTATTATTTAAAATTGCTGCAGTTTCTGTATCTGGTGTTGTGAGACTGGTTCTAGTGTTAATTGTTGTTGTAGTTGGAATGTGTCTGAGCGAAAAACGCTTATGTTTGTTGAAAGATTCTTTCGCGCTTGTGGTCTTTCTAAAACTAGCAGCAAATAGCAGACACAACGAGCAGGTGGTTTGGTTTAAGACAGTTTGACAGTTTTTTATAAATAATTAATATTTTGGATTAAAAAATATAGAAAAAGAAAGGGGATATGTAAAAAGAAATAAAAATATTGTTTAATCTCTGCGACAGTTGAGAAAAATACAATAACATTTAATTAGAAATTCGGTTTAGTAGTTAAAAGCTTACAGTGGGAAATTATGTAGAAAATCAAAGCATAAGCAACGAATGAATTAATGAGTTGGGCAAGGAAACAACTTCTGGCTGACGACACCTTACTTATATTTGTATGACCACACTTATACCTATGTTATGTAATACACAGAGAATCAAACCAAAACCCACACAGATCGTTGAAGGCTGTAATTAGCTTATGGATTGTCCAAAATGTATGTTGACAAGTCCAACCAAATTGATTTATACGTATATTTTAAATTTTAGTTTGACTCCCTCGTGTTTAATCAATAAATTTATGTAATGCATACAAACAACTTAAAATAAAAACTTATAAATGACAAAGACTTACTTAAAAGGGCTATAATATTAAATCAAACTTACTTGTCCTTTAAAATCTCAAACCACTCGTCAACAACTTGTTGTGGTGGAAAGGTTCCATCTTCAAAAGCCAAGTCCTTGACATTGATGCCTTGTGCTTCCAGCTCGTCAGTATTATAGCTTGGCTCACAAACACGCACCACTGTGTTAACATTGTTTTTCTTTAGCTCCTGTTAAATAAAAAAGCATAATTTTATAAACAACAATAATATTTGTATAAATTCTTTTCATTTACCATTATATAGTGATTGATGGTTATGTCTGATGGTCGATCGGTGATTAGGAACTTCATGCCCTTATACTCAATAAGGGCAGGCGCTGGCCGTAAATCTTTTTGACGCATGTTTATGCTCATTAATTTTATAACCAATCAAAATAATAATTGTATAGTTTTTATTTTTTGCTCTAACTTAGATTTTTGTTTACTTTTTTAGTTTCTTGGATTTAATATGGGCCACCCTTTTGTTTTTATATAAATTGATTAAACGTATATGTAATTTATGTACAGGTTTTTTTTTTATAAATTCAGCGTAGTTTTTAAAAGCTTATCACTTTTGTAAAAAATATAAAAAATAAATATAACAATATACAAAACAAATTAAGAAATGTTTACGTTTAAAAATAGGGCTTCAATTTTTCAGTACAATTTAGAGCTCTTTTATGCTATCACAAAAGACTTTTTCTTTTTCTGTTTTAATAACAAATGTCTCGTATTATTGAAATCCCTGTTTGACGCGTGTGTTCCAATTTATTTATAATTATATTTGAGCAGCTTCCCTTGTTTAGTTAATGTTTAAAACAAATTTAGCTGTCTAATTGAATTTGAGTTTTCTTTTTGAATATATTTATATATGAACTGTGTTCTCTTTTAAGATACTTTTTCTGCTTAATGCTCGCCTTCTGGCTCTGCTCCAGCAGCAGCTTTGATGCTGACTTTCCAGAGGATGGTCGCTTATTCCCCAAGATAATGTGATCTCATTAAAATATGCCTAAACAAATAAATACAATTTATTAGTTATATATTACTTCTCAAATATTTGATGCTTACTTTTTATTTGTGCTGTGCCTGACAGTATTCTGCACTGTCTAGGTGAAAATCCATAGATGTGGGAACAGGTCTAACCAACTGTAATAAATAAACAAAAACTACCAAATAAGACGCATAATCTATTTAATAAAAACGTAAACAAATATATATTGGTGGTACACCAATTAATGATGATTTCAGATTAAAATAAACACAAATTCGAAAGAAATTCAAAAGTACCATTAATAAACACAAAATAAGTGAAACATGCCCCCAACATAAAACTGTTTGTACTGGGAAACAAGTATACTTAACATTACTCATTTACTAACTTCCAATAACTAACCAAGTACAGGCACCATCTTCTTAACTTTCTAACCAAAAATGTACTGGAAATACATTTTTTCAGTTTTTTCTTATGCAATACTTTATGTTTTGCGTCTTGCAGAAAAACAAATCTACACACCTTCAAACAAATGTATATTAGAGATACAGATACTGATGCAAACATATGTAAACATTTGTATAAAAACCGAACGACGTCAACCACAAGTTGGAAATGGTATGACGACGCCAACTAAATTTTCGCTTTATCGCTCATAACACACTCTCACCTCTCTGCTTTGGTTTTTTTTTAATATATATACTATATCATTTATAGTACCTATACATTATTGTTGGAATTGACTTATACTTGCATAATGTCGTTCTGTGTACTCTTTTTTAATCGCCTGTAATACGGCGCGACAGTATCTCGATAAGATATCGACTGGTGTCAATTCTAAGGCGTTGATCAATTCCAAGCAGACTCGATTGGCTGCGGTGTGAGCACTCTTTCATCATTTGACGTCGACTAAATGCTGTCGTGTCTCATCAACTGCGACTAAGGCCAAAAATTTACGAGTGAGCACCTTAAGATCGAGATATTCGACTATGATATACACTGTACTTAAGGTGCATCCTAAATATATGCTATATCTATGTCTTTTTCGGGACAGTTCCTGACTATGGGATGTTCGCAACCTCAGCGTGTCAAAGAAATTATGAAACATTTTTATCATTAATTTTGTTCATCACAGACATGTCCCGAAAGCCTTTTTTGATCGCACTTTGTGGCATTTAACAAAAATCTTCAACAACACATATTCCAGGATTAAAATTGGTATTTTGGACAGTTATAAAAGGTAGTAAAAGATTACTTTTTATTTTATTTAGTGTTTATTCAAATAAAATAAATAAATCGTTATGTTTTTTTTAATATAACAAGGCTGCCCTTATGGATTTTGATATACTGAATCCGATCCAAGGCCCAAAAAGTTCATTACTTTAACCCACTTTTTTCTGCGATGTATTACTAGATTTCAGTGTTTTTCAAACGTGTTGTGACTGCTCCATTTTGTGCTTTATAATTTTTGTTAAGCAGTCCCAACTAGCCAATTTTGCAGAGTATCTGCAGTTCATATGTTTTAATTTCAGGATATTGTAAAGAAAGAGCTTTATTGACAGACTCAAAAAAAAAAATGAATAAAAATAACAAATAGCTGTTGTTTACTAAACCAAAACAACAAAGTTCGTTGAAGGTCCATGTGGCCTTGGCGTAAAAGGCTCCGCCAATATGAAGAATAAGAAACTATAAAGACGGCTTGTCATGTGACATTTTAAACAACTTTATTTTCTAGATATTTCAGTGTACTATGAAGAACCCTTTAAACTTAACTAGGCCTTAAAACACCACAAATAAACAATTTCCTTCGTCAACAGTGATCTTTGGTGGGGTAACATATTAAAACGAAGTTTTTTAACGGATTTAAAAATAAAATCGTTCCGTAATAGTGTGTGTTATAACCATTTAGGTTCAAATCAAAGTGACGGGTAGCTGTTTCTTTTATGGAATCAAAAGATTTTATGGACACATTTTTTTTTTAATATGGGGTCTATATCTATTTATGAAATGCACAATTTGCATAATTTTTTGATACCCTGTACCGATAGGTACAAAAAGTATACTAAAATTTACATTGCACAACCGAGCTAAAGGGAAGAAACTTTTTTATGGTGGTTGAATCAATATCTTTTCAGTTAGTATTTTCATCTGAATGAGCGATGCGTCGTGGTTAAGTGTCAAAAATAAAGAAAATCGGACAAATACAACGAAATTTATGGGTAAAATGTAGTAATTTCAACCCGCTTCTGCACCGCCCTGTCCGCACATTCGATTTACCGTCTTTTTTCCCCCAACATATCCACGTAAATTTCGATTTTCATCAAATCGGTAAAAATTTATGGAACTTAAAGGTATAGATATAGTTCTGCACCAATAAAAATCATTTTCCACTTGGAAAGTTTATAGAAGGAGTATGCAAAGTTTTATTATTATGTACGAACATAAAAATAATAAATTTGTTTACCCGACGGTTTCGTATTTTATATTTATACTTAGTATTCGTAATGTCAAGAGGTTTTAGATATTTCGGTAGAAAAACGTGCTGCACACATTAAATTCTGTTGATATACAGAATGATGATTAGCATCAACTTGGATTGCGGTTGTGACATGTCCGTCTTTCCGCCCTTATGCACAGACATAGAACTTAATAGATGTACGTTGGAAAAATTTGAAAGAGAGAAACTTAAAAATAGAATGCGGCATACGTATTTTCACTTATTGTTGTTATGTGGACTAATCTAAGCCATAGAAATATAGTAAAGCAAGCAAAACTTGGATGGTTCACATGGATGAGGATCTGTTCAGTGCGGTATAAGGCTTGACAAGTAGAACAATGAAAATATACTTTAGACCGTTCAAGGCTCATGCAAGGCGACCCTATAGCTGTGCGCTTGAGAGTATATTAACTTAAGGAACCGTCCATACATATAAGGCTGAATACATCTAAACGAATATAAACATTTCTAACAGAGTTTTGGCTAAAATTTCAACAAAAAAATTTTAAGTGCTCTCGAGAGACAAGCATATTCCAATATTATTATTTCTCTGACTTTCATCGATCCTTAATCAAGACGCGATTTTTTAAATTCTCTTTAGTTGTATTGTATATACGCCCATTTTGATAAATAGAACTATTATTTTTTCTCTTACACTTATCACAGCAAACTATATACTCGGCTAGAAAACAAAAAGTTTACACGTAGTTAATTTTTGGCATAAAATGTTCCCAAAACCGGTTGAAACTTTTATACTTAAGCACTCAGCCATGTGTAAAGAGCATGCAACAAAATATATATGTAGTTGCTCTTTCATACTGCCCATATACTATATATAATATACATATGTGCCTACCTATTCTAATATACTAAACAATTTTCCGTGCTCTGGGCGGCTAGCTATTCACTTGGACATTGTGGATAAGTGAGCGTGTTTGTACATATTTATGTATATATGTACCTTGCCTTGACGTTTACTCAAACACACGTACACTTAAATAAAAATAAGTTGTTATTATGTAGTATTTACGTACATATGTTCAATCTTATATACAATCTCTCATAAGCAAGAGCCGCGTATTGTTTTATCATTCCCAGTGTACACTCGAAAATGCCGGTTCGATCTGCTTTAAAGCAGCAAAAAATATAGTTGATTTTCTCTTCATTTATTGATTAATGAAATAATTTAAAAAATGGCTATTAAATTTGAAAAAAGCCAACGGCTGTCATTTAAATAAACTATACACCTTTTTAATTGCCTCCTGTAGCTTTATTCGGAAACGCGACTAACAACCGGCAAAGCTTTAAGGACTATCTGTCTGCCTCATTGTTTCGGTATCTTAAAGTTGATTGTACTCACTCGTGAAAGAAAAGTCAATGCCATTTAGAGACGCCGCGTGCAACATACTTACGACTACAACAAAAACAACACACACAAAAAATAAAACAAAGGCTACGGAAAGACAAGGTCCAAGAAAAAGGGAACTGGTTCACATACATGTCTGTGCATGAATGGAACTGGAAATGTAAATGTAAAGAGTAAACTGAAGATACATTTTGATGTCCATCATAGCACAACGACAAGGAAATTTCGTTAGACTGCGGTAGACACACTCAAAGTATTTCGGTTTAATGAAACTTTACCTATAAAAGAAACAATTCCCAGACGTCTCGCCTCGTCATACATAAACAATGTCTGGGAATCTGGATTTGCAGCTTTCTAGTAAAATAAAAGTATTACAAAATGCACTCATATTAAGTTCCAACCTTGTTGACATATTTTATTTATTCATTTGTTTATTTTTTACCGGAGACCGCCCTGCTTGATTGCACCCATGAGGGGTCTGGTGAAATAATGATTTGTGCAATGCATATTTAAGAACAACAAAATATCAAAAACTAAGCTATACTCAAATTTACGGTTTATATATCTTGTAACACTGCATCTTCACTGTACATAGTTCACCCCCAACATTTTATATCTGCTTACGCATGAGTTTCCTGGAAACGCGTCAATAACTTTTTAATTCATCTAAACAGTGACGTAGAAGCCTTATCTAAGAGTTGTGCCCGTCAAGATAACCACGCACAGTGCTTTGGGCTCACTATTCCAGCGAGAGCAAGAGGCATTATAGAGTATTAAAGCCGAGTGTACGAGGTGTGTTCAAAAAGTAAGGCGAAGAGTGTACCAACACAACAAAACAAAAAAAAAATCGATAATCGAAAATACGTTGCCGAAATTTGAAGTCACCTTACTTTTTGAACACACCACGTTTATAAGCATTCACCTGTCTGTGTAAACATCTAAATTTCCAGATACATATATACAGAGAAAGTGGGAAAACGAAGTTAGAGTAAAAGGATACTTATCAATGGGTTTTTAATAGGCACAAACCCGTGCATGCTTCGAACGAAAACGCTTTGTAGGACCTTCGATTATAATTTCAACAATTCTTAATATCCCACTCCAAAATACTTTATTGAAACTATGGTATTTCCAAAAACTAAACAAATCTTTTGTATTTTAGTCTACATGGGATTTCAAATGTTTGTTTTTGCATATAACTCTTAATGTTGCAATGATAGAAATAGTTTGTTTGGAATACCAAAAGTATTCAGGGTATTTTAACGCCGTTTATGAAATGAAAACGAAAAAAAAACTCGTGACAAATGAAATGACAATGAAACCATAAAAGAAAGAAATGTTAGTCCCACCGTTAAGAATTGAAAAGAAAACGAAATAAATTGAGGGTGTTATAGCGTCATCTCGCACGTTGGGTACTTGTGGTCAACACCTAATCCCACCTAAGCCCTTTAGAAAGGTGCAACAACTTGCCTGGCAGGGCATAAACGGACCTCGTTGATCTACTTTGAGTTAGAAACAATAATGAACGTGGAAAAAATAGATACTTCCAGTATTTCAAACTTCTAATGAATTTACAACTTTGCAATTACTACTAAATCCTATGGGGGAGAAATGACGAGTTATTTTATAATACTTCAAGCAAGATTAACACGCCGTGGCATATTCTGCGTAACGAAGGCTGCTTTATAAAACGAATTTTATCAGAGTTGGCAGACAGATATTTAGTTTCCAATTTTAGACACATTCTCTGCACCAATGCTTAATAAATGATAAAACCGCTCCACGATAGATTAGATAGGGACACTACCGTTTAATTCATGCACTTCTTTCACCAAGGAGCGGGATTGTGCGTCCCTCTCTATAATAAATTGCAATGAATGTTCTGTAGTTATGTAGGCTATGTAGAGCTTTATCTCTTTCTCTAAATTTAGTTAAAGGAAGATTAAGGTAACTGGAGATGGTACTATGTAGAGTAAGTAAACTTTAGGATTAGATGCCTTCAAGGGCGTCCGCAGAATTTTTCGCACCAGGAGCCAGTCAAGTATATTAAAAAAGTCAAGTATATTGAAAATAATTGTTTATTCACGACGTACATAGAAGTGAGATCGTTATAAAGCATCACACATCGGCATTATGTTTAATTCTACCTTTTCGCAAAGCGGGCCCATCTTGGTGAATAAACTTCCAACGACACTTTCGAAGAGAGGAGAGGAGAGGTTTTTCCTATCTGTATATTTAGTACTCTCTGTCTCTATGCTTTCCAATATTAAAACTAGCCAACCAACTACAAAATAGATTTCCGAGATTTCCCAACATAATTGTGGCTTATTCATAAATTTTAAAAAATATAGTACCGATCAATATATTTAAAGCTGCGATTCTGAAAAGCGAAACGTAAAAAATATCAAAAATTTGGTTATTTAAGAATTTTAGGTTCTTGACAAAAATCTCACTAGGGGCCAATGCCGCTACTGACCCCTCCCTGCGGGCGCCCATGGATGCCTTATTATGTCTGTGGAAAAAAGTTTACCAACGACGGTATTATGCGAAAAGAACAGTATCACAAAATTCTTCAGTACAACGCTATTCCGTCGGGTACCAGATTAATAGGAGAAGGATTTGTATATCAGCAAGACAACGATCCTAAACACACGTCAAAATTGTGTACTAACTACTTAAAATCCAAAGAAACAGCTGGGGCACTCAAAATCATGGAATGGCCACCCCAGTCGCCGGACGCGAATCCCATTGAGCTGTTGTGGGATGAACTGGATAGAGATGTGCGAAAACTACGTCCAACTAGCGCGAATCACCTGTGGGAGTGTCTGAAGAGGGCTTGGGAACAAATACAAGTTCAAACGCTTCAAAAATTAGTCGAACGAATGCCGAGAGTCTGTGCAGCCATCATCAAATCTAAAGGAAACCATATTGATGAAAACCACCTGATTTGATGTTTTTCATTCTTCTTTTTTTTCGAAGAAAAATCGCAATTTTTGGCGAATATTATTTGTAGTTCATTTATATATAATGTTTTTTCAATGTATCATTTAAAATAAAACGGTCCAAGACCGACAAATAAGGCGACAAATACAAAAAACATGAGATTGTTCAACTGACCCCAAACTTTTGCAGGGTACTGTATACCTTCGCTTCGGGAAACTATTAGACTATCAGAGACCATTAGAACTGCAAGCACGAAATTTGACTAAAAGATGCGCATTATTTAGTAAGAAGCTAGCCTATTTATTTGGATACCTTGATAGAGATACAGGAAATATAATTTAAATTTTAAGATCTCTGTCTCTAAAATAAAGAATCGTTATTCCACTGTAAAAATGTACATTTTTTAAACATGACGTAAAATTTATTAATTTGTACAATTAATTATTATTTACTGGTGCTATTTTAATTATATTTAACTCTTTTGAAAATAAATGTTTGTAACTGTAAGAGAGCTGTTTATATAAAAACATCGTTAATGCATATTGCAATTTTTTGCGCCCAAAGATCAATTGTTATAAAAAAAACCTATTACAAAACTATACCAAGCTGTATAAAAGTTCATCAAATAAACAAGTAGTCCCGCTCATGAATTTTTATGTGTTTTTAAACAAAGCGAACAAATGTATTATAAATTTTTAAGTATTTATGTACACACATCTACCGTTGAACTTGTTCAAGGACAGACTACACAAAAACGTTAAATATATACTATATGTTTGTAGATAAATGCAAAGAACGAAAAAAGCTCGATACTATATGCAGAAATGTTCACATTTCGCAATTAAGAAAATTCTAATAAAAAATTAAAGCCTGTGAAAAAGATGTCATAGAATGATTTCTAAAAATGTAGAAAATTTTGACCATATTTGCAATACAAAAAAATATTTTGTCAAACTTTTTACAATATTTTGTAAGTAATTGGGCATCTATACATACATAAAATGTACAATTTGTATTGTACACAAAATAATTATATATATTTAGATGTTATACTTTCAGTCGAATTGTATGCGTCATATTGACATGAATTTTGCATAAGAGTGAAAAAATTCTCTGCTTCCCGGCGTAGCATTGACGTAAATGAAAGTACGCGAAATCGATTAGCGAAACCGTGCGATAAATACATGCTTACAAATATAATATATATTTATACATATATATAACAATGATAAAAAAAAAACAAACAATTGAACAAATGATAAAACCACTAAAAATAGATTTCAACAATTAAAGGAAAATTTAGCATTAAAACCAAGATACTTTTGCCATAGCAAATACCTTTTTGATATCAGCTTGATAACCATATATACGACGCTATTTGAGGCAAGAATAAATTTTCTTGCCTTGTTCTAGAATGCACACACTACTTGAGTTATTCTCGGAAGAGAACAGAACGTTCGCGTCTTCAAATGTCCGGTATAAAATTCAACTGATTTGCCTTATGAACAGTCGCTAGCTTTTGCGTCGTCTTTTTTATATGATAAATCTTTTAAGACATTTTAAGATTAGATATTGGTGGCAGTATCTGACAAAGCAGAAGCTCATGTCGTCAGCAGTCAGTTGATACAATGTCGTGCTCTTTCCATTTCTCTTGATGTGTACCAATTTTGAGTAGGCTCTTTACAAAATTCGGGCTTAGTTCGTTTCTGTATTTTTCACATTGACGTTTTTATGTATTTAGTACAAGTATATGCAAAAGTATATAGGAAAAACCAAAACTAACCTTAACACATTAACCTGTTTTAGTAAAAAAAAAATTGTTAGTTCATTTTTATTTGTAGCGCATTGGAAAACTGGGTCAATAGTTCACATAGAAATTGGCAAAATGCTACGATTGACAACTATAACATGGACTCTAAATCTTCGTACGTTATTTATTGGTGCCACCGCCCCTGCTGCAACCGCAATGACGTCATTAAGGTTTATTTTCACAACTTTTGGGTTCTCGTTTGTTCTGAATGCAAAAATATACATGTACTTGACTACACACTTGTGCAGCCAAGCCAGACACTGTGGGCTTATATATGTACGACATTGTATATAGGCAAGCTGGAACAATACATGAGAGAGCAAGAGATTACTTTGTACGTACACATGCACTTAGTTTCGGTAGAAAATCAGCAAACGAAAAAATGGCTATTCACATAAATTGAAAACGAAAAGGTGTTAAGAATTAATTAGACAACTAATTCTTAAACATTCTGAAACATTTAATAAAACAAAAGGAAAAATATCACGCTCATATAATGTGGATATGCATAAAAATGTGTGTATGTATGACTTACCACAATTGCCATACACATTTGAGTATAATTATGCAGCTTTTTCGAATGCAATTTGTTTACTGGTTATAGGCTTTAACTGAATTTATTTACTGTTTGTATAATTAAAAAGGCTTTAAGTTTAATGTTTTATGCAATTTAAGACTCTTCGCTTGAAAAAGAGGCGACATTAACACGATTTTTTTGCTTTGCTGCCGTGGGCAAAAATATTTAACCTCAAATATTTTAAGCGAAAATGAGGCAATTAATTAAACATTTATCCGTTGCTAACAACCAGTCGCACCACTATAACTCACAATTTGTATGTTTTGTCAACTATGGGACAATTATTATTGAAACTTAAAATTATTTGACTTTATTATTTAGTACGAGCGAATCAACACACGCAACACGAACACTTAACTCGAACAACGAAAGCGCAAGTGACTATGGCAAAATACCGAATATAGAAAGAAGTACAAAAATACCAACAAAAATTATTTTAATATTGACTGCGGAAATATACCAAAAGATGCAGCAAGGTATTTGGTATTTTCCTTATAGCACCCAATTCATTTTATTAAAACTTTTGTAACTTTAATTTAGTTTCTTTTTTTTAGCATTGTATTTATTTTACCCTTAAAATTATTCATATAGTTCGTGTCCAAAAACAACTCCAACCAAATTGTTGTAATTATTCCCAAAAAATACTGAAAGATACAGCCTTTTTAGTATTTTGTTTTGTAAACCTAATGCATTCAAATTAAATATTTGTATCTTTAATTTTGGTTTTATTATTTGCAGCATTCAATTTTTTAACTTTTATAATTATTTATAATGCATTTTCTACGCGCTTAAAAATGGATAACATTTTCTAATGCAATAAGATCCATCAACCAGAAAAAGTCAATCGTTATATTAAACCGATTGTTGAAACATTAATCGAATGAATGTCTAGTATTTTTTTGTTCTCTCTTTGCGGCCTTTACAAAAGATAACAAAACAAAAGCCAATTTAAACAAGAAAATAACAGCTAAATAAACATTTCCAGTAGTACGCATCTTGAATTTAATTTTCTTATATTTTAAAAGCTATGTCAAAAAAGGTGGGTTGTCTCATAAGAGGCTTATTAAAAACATTTTTATTAATTTGCGTACGCATATACCAATCCAGGATGAATTTATTATTAGCTTGGCCCATCCGCTAAAGGACTATAAAAAGCTAATCGAGACGAAAGTGGCAGTTGATGAAATTATTGATGATGAAGTCACCAAAGAAAATTTTTCTACAATAGCGGCAGCTGCTCGTGATGTCATTTGGCGTTTGTTGTTCAGCAGTACCTCTGCAGCCGATGACTCACAAAAAATGGCCGCTGAACTATTGGAAGAATACAAAAGTGATGCATGCTTTTATGCACCCTGGGCCTACAATGATTGGATTGTAGTTTTGCGCGACGAACTGTTGAAACAAAATCGGTTAGATTTCTGGCGTGACACAATAGTGAAGAAACAGTTGGGTCCTTGCTGGTCTCGCGACTCAGATCTTTTTGATAGCGATGATACTCCACCCGTGGAATTTTATACACATGCCGGTTGCGTAGCCCCATTTGCAGCTAGTTTAAAAGTCCGCGCAGCTATCTCAGAGGCGGCTCATGACAATGCTGGCAGCGCCAACAACACCGAAAATGAAAATGTTGATGACATTTTGACCGGAACCTTTGAGGCCGTTATTTCCATGCAGGAGCCTCTTAGCGATTACAGAAAACTTATGAAGAGATATGCGCTAGCAGATATAATCGTACCCGATGCAGTTCACAAAGCAAGCGTTAACAAGATTGCCAAGGCTGCAAGAGATACCATTTGGGCGCTGTTATTTGAAGGCACTCCCCAAGCAGAACATTTTGACAAAGCTGCTGAACTGTTGGAAGAGTACAAGGGAGATGCCAGCTTCTACGAGCCATGGACATATAACGAATGGATTGTCGAACTACGCGATAAGGTGTTGGAAAGTAAATTTTTCGATTTTTGGCGTGAAAAGATTGTTAAACTAGAATTGGGACCTTGCTGTGCTCGTGACTCGGACCTTTTTGATGGAGATGATGAACTGCCTTGTGAATTTTATGAAAAGGCTGGATGCAAGGCTCCATTCACCGCCTCAGAAAATGAAAAATAATTGTAAAATCTCTTCTAAATCTCATTTTTTAAAGATACATAATTCTAACTAATGTTTTATATTTGAAAACTTGTATATTAAATATAAAGTTTTGCATCTGGTTTAAGTCCCTTTGCTAAAAGCAACTAAAATTGTAAATTAAGTTGTCATTTAAAGTCTAAAAATTAAAAATGTTGAATATATTTTCAGTCTATATTATATTTTTTATAAAATGATTTACTTTATCATATAAATGCAAAAAAAAGTAGAAAAGCATCTGCGTTTAAACCGCTTCCAGCAATAAGGCAATGCCCTGACCGCCACCAATGCATGCAGATCCAATGGCATATTTAAGTTTCTTACGCCTGGAAGAATTTTTTAGTTATTCAAAACAATTGTATTTATTACTACGTTGAATGAACTTACTGCAACTCGTGCACCAAGTGACCAGTGATACGAGAACCACTTGCACCCAAGGGATGACCCAAAGCGATGGCGCCGCCGTTTACGTTTAGCTTGGATGGGTCCAATTTCAAAGCATCAGCGCAAGCAAGTGTCTGTGCAGCAAAAGCTTCATTGATCTGTACACAAGAGTATTATTAAATTGATTTACAATAGAAATTAAGTCAAGGGCAGAGCGACGCACCTCTATTAAGTCAATATCCTGCAGCTTCTTGCCAGAAACCTTCAACACGTTTTCAATGGCAGTTACTGGACCAATGCCCATAATTTCAGGCTTTACTCCAACAAACGAGAAAGCAACCAAGCGAGCCAGCGGTTTTAAATTGTACTCCTTAACCGCGTCTTCAGAGGCAACAATCACAGCTGCCGCGCCATCGCATATACCCGAGGCAGTGCCCGCAGTTACAGTACCATTCTTCTTAAACAGCGAAGGCAATTTTGCTAGACCTTCAAGAGTTGTCTTGGGTCGCGGATGTTCATCTACAACAAAATCTACCTCCTTGCCCTTAACCTTCAGTTTTATTGGCGTAATTTCTGCATTATATGCACCCTCTTGTTGACCTTTTTCCCATTTTTTTTGCGAAAGCAATGCGAACTCATCCACACGCTCGCGTGAGATTTTATATTGATCGGCCAAATTCTCAGCTGTCAGAGCCATCGGCAATTTACAGTAAGTATCGGTCAGACCCGCCCATAACGCATCCTCCAAATTATAGCTAGCTCCCAGTGTGGTACCAAAGCGAACGTTGCGAGCTATAAAGGGACTCTGCGACATGTTCTCTACACCACCGGTAAGAGCCACCTTTGCTCCACCCACAATAATATCCTGTGCACCATTCACAATTGACTGAAAGCCAGAACCACACAAACGATTAATGCCAAGTGCGGGTTTCTCAACAGGTACACCGCAGTTCAGACCCACATGACGTGGCACATAGATACCATCAGTTGAGGAGGACTGGAAAAAAATACTACTTTAGTACATGAACCCATGTACATATATATTACTTTTCAAAGACTTACAGCAATCACATTGCCCACTATTACAGTATCCACCTGATCACCCCTTAAGCCGGCAGCATCCAAAGCTGCCTTGGCAGCTGTGGTTTGTAATTGTGTTTGATTAATATTTTTAAGGGAACCTCCAAAGGTACCAAATGCCGTACGCTTAGCAGCGACGATGTAAATCCCTTTGAGATATGAATAAACGATTTAATATTTTAGTTATAGTACATACTATGTATTTAAATGGAAGGTTAGGTGCAAAGTGCACACCTCCAGCCGATGCTTGGTAAAATAAAGGCATAACAACAGATTAGACAGTGTCCAAAGTCCAAATGAATACATATGAAAGTAAATCCATATGTACATACACCAAACATATGACATCAAATCGAAAAATTTTAATTTCCACTTGTTGCGCTTACCTTTTGTAACACCTGACATTATTAAAAAATAGTTTGTAAATTTTGCAATTAATCAAATAGCAATAACTAAAATTCTATTAAAAAGTTGATATGGACAAACCGCTGGCAACGAATTCTCGACGGCAACTTAAAATGAATTGAGCAACGCCGACATTTTGTAGCCAAACCGCAATTCAATATATCTTATACTAAACGGTGAAGTTTATATACCCTTTCAAAACCACATGCAACGCCAAACATGCGTCATTTCCATGAAAATATATCCTTTCTCACTTATTTTTAAGACTACTTGCAGTCATATAAGTCAAGTTTGGGGTTAGAAGAAATGGAACTATTGAACAATGTCACCGATGGTACCACGGATGAGCTTAAAAATAAAAATACTACACTGCGGTTTTTCTACAATCTAGAGGTAAAGCAGCATTCAAAATGTTTTAGCGCCATGGCACGCTCTGCAACGTAAAATCGTGGCTTCTGCTCTGGTCTAACTGCAAAAAGGGATCATCCATAAATTACGTAACGCTGATTCTCTTCGTTTATCGCTTTTTCGCTCAAATATGAGTCTGTAACTCTTGGCAATGAACTACTTAATTAGTAACTGTTTCTGTTGTTTTTCCATGAAATCCACTGATAATTTTAAGACAAATTATAAATAAATTTCCTAACAAAAACAGTTTTTTTGAATTTATTAGAAAGCTTTTATTAAAAAACTGAATATTTTTATATAAGCGCATGGAAGATTTTATTTTTTATTTCTGCTAAAACATACAAACACCCAATCAAAATATGAATACTCTTAGCAAAGGTATAATGTTAAGAGAATGGCAGAGAGCAGAATATCTCACGCGCTCACAACCATTCCCCAGCTGATTTTTGTAGTAGCAGAATGAAATGCCTGTAGAAAACCATATGATAATAAAATAAACGAATCATAAAAGTTTAGAAAATTTATATTTCAAAATTGTGCACTTAAATTAAACAAAAATGCTAAATATTGATAGACTTTACGCTTGAAATTAAAACATAATGAAATAGTGAAAAGAATACGATTAAATGGTTATTATATTTGACAAAATGCTAGGCTTTAACGCTAAGGGTCGGTGTTAACCAATTTAGAAATGCTGTTAAGTTATGGGGAATTGGATATATCCATGTTGTCCGATTTTTCAACGCTCACGGATTTGCGTGACTTGGAATCGGTGCTTGAGCGAGAGCTTTTTACTTCGATATCCTCAGAGATTGATTTCAATTTTCGGGTTTCCGGTGTTCGTGAACGTCGCCTAGAAGATGACGTTTTAGCAGATGCAGATATATCTTTGCTGCGACTGGAGCGAGACTTGCTGTTTATTTGTGGTGGTGATGGTGAACTTCGTTTGCTGCGTGAGCGTGGGGAGCGCGACGCATGTTTGTCTTCACGAGGCCGATGTGACTTCTTGCTGCGTTCTCGAGACCTAGAGCGCTTGCTACCGCCGCGCGATCTTGAGCGATGAGTTCGCGATGAGCTGCGGCGATGTCGTGAACGCGAGCGTTTGCTTCGTGATCTCGATGAGTGTTTTCCTCGGGAACGGGACCGTCGTGAACGTGAAGAGCTGCGACGATGGCGCGACCTCGAACGCTTGCTGCGAGACCTGGACGAGTGCTTGCCCCGTGATCGTGAGCGACGTGAGCGGGAAATACTGCGCCGCTCTCGTGAACCAGATCGGCGCGAATGCCGTCTAGAGCTGGAGCGGTGAGAACGAGAGCGACTGGTGCGCCTTTCGCGCGAACGCGAACGTGATCTTGAACGCCGCCTTTTATCCTTTGCCAGCATACCAATGACGGGATCGATAGCAGCTGATATCATACTTTGTGCTTCTTTAACAATTGTCATGGCCTCCTCGATCTCAGCTTGAGCTGCCTCATTGGACTTGGCTTCCGGCTTCGTAATCGAATACGTTGAGTGATAAACGCTTAAATAGCCGCCTTTAAACTCTTGACCCTGCAGTCGCAGGGCATGTATAACACTTGATTGCTCGCAAAACTCAATCATACAATACGTTTTGTTTTCCTTTTCAGCCCAACGTGCGTATTTCACTTCTCCTGCGCGTTGAAAGCATTCCATTAAATCATCCAAGCGCCATTCGTTTTTCACATCGCAAACGATTATGGTGCGGCGTATTTCTTCGATTTTGCGCGCATCGTAAAACGAGGGCAGAGCCGGATATTCAGGTAAATTGAATTCCACTAGCTTTGGGTCATATGTTTTTATTACCTGCTGCGGTAGTTGTCCTTCAATGCGGTTTATGACTTCAGGCGGCAACTTCGAGTCTGGCTTTTGCAGTCCCGGCACAATGGTGCCGTTCTTCAACATTTCTAACGCCCGGTACTCCTCAGGTATACCCAGCACCGGTATAACTATAAGCGCTCGGTCTATAAAAACGGTGTTAGTCAAATGTTGAGCCACAGGCACACTGCTGGCCTCCGAGTACTTAACATAACAAATTCGTGACTGTACCGGACATGAGACATCTCGAACAGTGGGGTACAATCTGATCTCTTCAATTTTGCCAATGTTTCCAAAAAGCGTTTGCATTTGATCTTTGGTGGCCTGCGGTGCAATATTTGTCACTTGTATAACACGCGGTGTGTTACCGCCAGCCATGTTTTAACCTTTTTCGTAACAAAATCCTTAATTCCTCACTTATTTTTGGCAAATAATATTTAACCTCTAAGCGAAAAAAAAATGTATACAAGGGTTGCGCTAACTATGTCTTGACAAATCGATTATACGAAAATTGTATGATATAGAAATATCGCACTAGAGCAACGCTCGATAACAACTTTCGACATGTCATATCTAAAGTTGCAGCCCTAGAAAATACTTTATTGTGCGAAGAAAATTAGTTGCGAGTTAGTGTAAATGTTAAAATTAAATTAGTTGCAGAAAAATAGTAGAATTAAAAGAACTATTTTCACTCAAACATGTCGGACGCCCAAGTTCCATCTGTATCAAAAACAAGTTTAGCTGATTTACGTCAGTTTCGTGTAAATAAAAATGCAGCCGTCGCAACACAAGGCAAAATTGGTACGCTTTTTCTTTTATGTTTTAAAGGAAATTCCGTGCTGTAATGTGTTTCGAAATTTCAGAGCGAGTGCCGGGGAAAAAACGAATCCAGGTTTTGGCAGATAGTGACAGTGATAGCGCCGATTGCCAAACGCCAAAAAAACAAAAATATGAGTTGACTGTTAAGGAAAAGGAAGAACGCTATATGGCAGCCGCAAAAATTTCTCCTCACTACGATACCATGGTACGATGCACGATAATTGTGGATTTTGCGCGGGGTTGAGAAGAAATGCACGCGTTGTATATGGTTAGGCCGGCTACACGAACAGCTGTTGAACCATGGGCGTAGTAGTGGGATTAGCAAATTAATATTTGCTTTATTTTGAGAGATTCAGTAAAAAAAATATAAAACAGCATTATACATTTCGCTGAAAGTAAATATCTGACGAACATCTTTAAAATTGTTTTCCACAAAAATGAAAATTAAATTGAATGTCCAACAAAAGTTAAGATGCCAAGTTTGATTTTATGTATTCACCCTTCTTAGGGATAGTATTTATAGCTAATGGCTACTTATGGACCTTAAAGCATAAAATATTCCACAAACAAAATTTTTTTTTTAATGTTCTGACAACTGATGAGTATGCCCGCAAAAAATGAAAAATGTTGTATGTACTTTTACGATTGCGAAAAAATGTAAATGCCATTTATTTTGATTTCTTAACTTATGTATATAACTCTTAGGATATTCAAGACTCTCTCTCAAGATCAAATTGGGACGTGGCGGCTTCCGTTCGTTACTTGAAGGAACATTTTAGGCCAAAGATGCAAACTGGTGTTCTTAATAAACCGAAACTTCAACATAACAGCAGCAACGGTAGCACAATTCCAGCAAAAGTGCAAGCCAAATCAAGCGGAAACTACTCTGATTATGATAATTCTGATGAAGAAGTACGGGAGTCCAAGGATCAGGTGTACGACAGCGAGGACAGTGATACAGAAATGTCAACCCAAATGAATGGTCAGCGCAAGAAAGTATTTCAATTTATGAATTCAGCCAGTCTTATAGAATTACAATCGGTCAAATCACTTTCTGAGAAAAAAGCATCGCTGCTCATCGAACTGCGTCCATTTAACGATTGGGTAGAGCTGCGAAAGAAACTAGAGGCTAACAAAATGTCCGGTGATTTATTAAACTACGCGCAGGAACTGATTAATAAGCAAAATACTGTAGCAACAATCTTAAGTAAATGCAATGAAATGGTCAAACGGTTAGAAACAGCTATAGCCAACAGTGCGGGCATTGTGGAACAGCCAAATCTTTTAAGCAGCAAGTAAGTAGAATCCTCTTGGCTTGTTCAACATGCAAATATAATAATTTTCGTTCGTAGCTTACAGCTGGCTGACTATCAAATGATAGGCCTTAATTGGCTGACAGTTATGCACAAGCAGGAAATGAACGGAATACTAGCGGATGAGATGGGCCTGGGTAAAACCATTCAAATTATTGCATTTCTAGCCTATCTTAAGGAGCAAAAATTAAGCAGAGCCGCACATTTGATAGTTGTTCCATCTTCCACTCTCGACAACTGGGAGGCAGAGATTTCCAAATGGTGTCCAAGTTTGGTGGTCGAGAAATATCATGGCTCCCAGGACGAACGAAGACGAATGCGTATAAAGTTTGCTAAAGACGGCTTTACGGGGTTTGACGTACTGCTCACAACCTATCATATAGTTGGCTCCACACCTGAGGAGCGGAAAATGTTTCGTGTTTGCAAGCTGCATTATGTTATATTCGATGAGGCTCACTTGTTAAAAAATATGACTACGCAGCGCTACGCCAACCTGATAACAATAAATGCAAAAATGCGTATTCTTCTTACGGGAACACCCTTGCAAAATAATCTGCTGGAGCTTATTTCGCTGCTTTGCTTCGTTATGCCTAAGTTCTTTGCCAAAAGTATAGATGATATCAAAAGTCTGTTTGTTAAGGTGAGTCAAAAATGTATAATAGTGTATTACTTCCATAATGTTTTTATTGTACTACTGCAGAAAGGAAAAAATGATGGAGATAACGAAGAGGTATCACAGTTCCAGGAAACTCAAATAGAGCGTGCTAAACGAATTATGAAACCATTTGTGCTTAGAAGGCTGAAGAAGGATGTGCTTAATAATTTACCAACGAAGCACAGCTATGTCGTAAGTGTGCATTTGTCAGTAGGTAAACACATTCTAAAATACATTGTACTTTGCAGGAAAAAGTTCCAATGAGCTCCACGCAAAAACAATACTATAAGGAACTTGTTAATTATTATTCCAATATTAAGGGTGAAGTGTGCAGTAACAGTGAACGCACTGGCATTGCTATAATGATGGAAATGCGACGCATAGCTAATCATCCACTCTTAATGCGACACTATTTCGAAGATGAGCAGTTGCGAGGATTTGCTAAGCGTTTGGCATGCGCTAGCACTTATAAAAAGACAAATGAGCAATACATATTTGAAGATCTGGCAATAATGTCAGATTTTCAAGTTTACCAGCTATGCAACAAGCATGTATGTCTTTAGCAATCAAATTAAACTTGCCTTTTTATAAAAGTCTTTTCCAGGAACTTTTTGATGTAAAAATACCTGACAAGTTAATTTACAATTCAGGAAAGTTTAATTACCTGGACTCGTTGCTGCCTAGACTTAAAGCCGAGGGTCATCGCGTGCTTCTTTTTAGCCAATTTACTATGATGTTAGACATTGTGGAGGAATACTTGAGGATACGTAAACATGGGTTTTGCCGTCTCGATGGTGGTACAGCTGTTAAGGAGCGACAAGATCTTATCACTGACTTTAATGTGGATGACAATATCTTTATTTTCCTGCTATCCACTAAAGCCGGTGGTGTGGGCATCAATTTAACCGCAGCCGATACCTGTATTATTCACGATATTGATTTTAATCCGTACAATGACAAACAGGCCGAGGATCGGTGTCATCGCATGGGTCAGAGTCGCCCTGTTAGCATATATCGATTAATATCGGAAGGTACTATTGAAGAGGGCATACTCGCGGCTGCCGAAGAGAAGCTCAAACTGGAGAAAGATATAACTGCTGAAAAGGGTGAAGTGCATGAACAGCGTTGTGTGGTCAAGTTGCTGACTATGGCTTTAGGGCTAGATAAAGATCAGGAGGAACAGTTGAACAACTCCTTGAAAGGTTCAACAGCAACGCCAACAAAAAACTCTTAATCATGTAATAAGACAGATCGATTTCCACACAGACGCTTATAAATTATCTTTCGGGTACATACAAATTTTTGTTGTGATTTACACACACATCCTATCATTAACGTCAAAAAACACCCACTTCAAATATGTCGCTGCAATTATTTATGTTAATGCTTTTTTTAATTTTATATATATATAATATGTTTATGCACTATACTTCTGGAAATCAATTATGCACTAATGTATTTAGGATAAGTTTCATCATTATAATAATCATATTTCTTTTAAAAGCCGGGTTTGCTATTTTTCCCAAATGTAAAATAAATAATGCACTATCAGTAACTTTCGAAAGCGACTCATTTACTTGGACAATGCAAATCTCATTTGAATCAGTATAACAAACTTAGTTGCTATCTATCCTCTTCATATTTAAGCGTCAAATAAATAATACGTTACATTGTTATATAGATATAGGGTATTTAATGGCTAAGTGTGTGCGACGATAATGATTCACGCCTTTAGCATAGCATGGTTACAGTTGGCGGAGCTCTCACCTCTCCAGTACCGTATCGTGAGAGCCATAACTTCTCCCTCCTACAGACACATTAACATACTGAGAATGCTTGAATTTCACAAATTTTAGTAACTGAATCAGTCTGTCAATGAATGTGAATCAGTACTAGCCAGTGCAGTTCACTTGTGCGTAAAACTGATAATATATAACAGATATCTTCATAAAATTCCTGTACACGTGTTATACAAGTTCTTATCTGACTTTAAGAGCTGCGGTTTTGTTCACTGGGTAAGCAAAACAGCTGTTTAGTTGCTCGCTACATACCTATGTACTCACACACTTATTTTAAATCTTTCAATTGAAACGTTGCAGTTTATCAAGTAAAGACAACATGATTAATAAATTAAACGATGATTGTCAACTGCGTATTATACAATATCTTAGTTTAAAAGATCAAATTTCACTGTCAAAAATTGATGCAAGTCTTAAAACAAATGTGCACAATGAATGGCAACATAGAACAAAACACGTTCTCAGCAGAGCCACACTGGATGACTTTGAGAGCATGCCGGCGACTGAATTGCATGACTTTTTGGACAGCATTAGCTCATCGGTCAGGGAACTGGTTATTTGTTTTCCAACACTTAAACAACTGCGGCATTGGCAAGACCATTGCTTTCCCAATTTGAAGAAACTAGTCTGTCACTTTGATGATGATGAGAATGGTGAGCAGGATGTACCATTACTCTTCAAGCTCTTTCCAACGTTGACCTCACTTACACTTGGTGGCAACACTACTGGCAATGATATCCAACGCTGGACCGAGCTGCTTGAATTGGATCTAAGCAACTGCTGGGCATTAGATGTCCAAAACGTTGAGCAAATATGCCACAATATGAAATTACAAAAGTTTCGGTTTCAGTCAGGCTATGAGAAAAAATTCGCAGCCCCATTATTGCCAATAACAACATGCAGCCACCTGGTAGAACTAGAAATTGATAGTGAATATCTGACGGCCGAGTTTCTGACGGCTCTGATGCGATTGCGAAAATTTGAAAAGCTTCGTTTTCAAACTAAAGGAACATCGGATAATACTATTTTATCAATAATTGGTGGTTTGCGCGCGAAAGATGTTGAGGAACTTTTATTCCACGACTCCATATGGACATATGACACAGAGACTTTGCTTAAATTTAAGAACCTTAAACAATTGACGGTGCACGAGGAGGACATCAATGCAGAAGATTTGAAAAAAATTGTGTCTGGCATGACTTGCTTGGTGAAACTACACATTACAAATACGCAAGTTTGGCGCAATGCGGATCAACTATGGGATTTAGTTGCCAGCAGTCCGAATCTTCGGCTATTGAATTTATCGGGTATGAAGTTATATGGAGATTTTTTTAACTTTAAAAAGCGTTGCATGATAAATATGCTGGATAAACGCATAACTCATTTGACATTGCAATGCTACGACACTGTGGAGAATAAATTAATTGTAAGTATTCCATTGAAATCGTAAATGCATTTCTTGAAACTTTATTTATTGCAGATACACGAAAACTTTCAACATCCCAAATTAAAGTTGGAGTTCCGTGCTCCCAAACATAAATACTTTGAAACTGGTTCTGTGCAAATTAATTTTCATCCGTTGCACTAACGTTTATAAGCGTATGTGAATCTGGGAAGGATTGTGTTATTTTGTATTAAGGGATTTAGAAACTAGGTAACTTTTTTTTAGAGTTTTTAATAAAAATTGTGTATTTATTTCACGATATCCTGCCTGTGATTATGACGAACAGGCAGCCGAGCCCTAAGTGGGTGGTAAAAATAATTTGTATATTTTATTCCATGTACATATACCGATATTGGTGACTAAAGCTTTTATAGAAAAATCAATAAATAACTTTTATTTATCTATAAATAATAATAAATGTATTGATCCATGAATTCTTATCTTGTTTATCTAGGGTTTGGAATAAATTAAGAGAAAGTTAAAAATATTTTAGCATTAGACACATTACGTTCTCTTTAAATAAATTATATCGTCTCCAATTTGGAAATTATTTTCTCGTCTTTGACCTGTATCTGTTCCCTGATAGACTAAGTAATATGACATCAAATTTAATATGTCGCCCTCAAAAGAAGGCAAGGCGATGCAATTTTTTTTTTGTTTTAACTGTGTTATGTTTATTATGAATTAAAAGTGCATTATTAGAGATCATTAGCATTAGGGCAAAGTGGTACATAGCTATGATATGACTTTTTCTGGAGCTCTCGGAGGCGCCCAGACTCGAGTCATTCGGAAAGTTTTTTGCTTAAAAAATTATACAATAGTAAATTATTGTACCAGAGCTCCGTATATTTTTTTGTTTCTATCATCTCGCACTTTTCAACAATTATACGTATTTTCATGAGTTAAGAAAAATTGATAGGGGCTCGGATCCGAGATTTCCATCGGTGCCCGGATATTCGCTCTACGGCCCTGCCTACACAAATCGATTCGACCCTTGAAGGTATCGACTAAAATCTGAAGTTCTTTATTTCTTCTGTAACTTAAAGTAAAACCATTGCAGCTGTCCTAATTTAAAAATTGGATAGGTAAAAGCACAACCATATTTTTATGGCTTATTAAAGTAATTGTAACATTTTCCATATAAAATAATAAATAAAACATCATGTCTAGACGAAGTGCTAAAAAAAAAAACAAATATAAAATAGAAAAAATTATCATCTTGCTCTACATCAACAAATATCAAAAGCTCCAGGCGAACAACACAGCAGAAGTGGCAAGCCTAACCAACCTAATGAATGCACATTTTGTTTACAACAAATTTAAAAGGTTCCACTGTGCAATTTGGCTCTCTTTCAAAAGCTAAATATGGTTTTCAAGAGCTTTACGCTTTACTGGCTTGGCAATTCATGAACCATTTAGTCTTCAACTGATCGCTCGCACCGATGATTTAATTTTTAAGTGTAGACGCTGTTCTTACACACGAAGAAACAATGCGATCCTCACTTATACATAAATAAATAAATATTTGGAAAACAATCGACAAATTTAACGGAGTAAAATATTTGCAACGAATAAGTAAGAATCTTTTTTAATTTGAAAAGTAATCGAGGTACATTTTTTGTGTATATATACTTTTATATACATATATATGTATATATATGTATGTTGTGTTCGCAACTGGTTAAATCTATTTTATTCTAACGACTGGTTGCGATTATGTGATTCATTTCGAGTACATACATACTACATACATATATGTGTAGTATGTGCATACGTTGGTGTTTAAGAAAGCCGAATTATTTTTAAAAATAGATAAACGGTCACAAACGGAAATCATCTTGAAATAATAAATAAAGAGAACAATTCGCGCGAATAGGAGCATATTGAAAATTTTCTTTTTACCAAGAGCTACGTCATATTTTGTGCATAGCGGAAATGAAACAATTCAGACGCGCCATAGATTAAATTCTAAACCAATACAAACATCATTAAATATTTACAAAAAAAAAGCACATACAAACATACATAATCTTTAATGAATTCTATGATTTTTAGGCACATGTGCAATTAGTTAAAACAATTTTAGGGAAAAACAAAGGCGCGTGCAACGGAAAACATAAAAATAAATTAATACCCACGTATATAATATTGTACATGCATACATACATATACATACATAGCAAGCAGCACACTTATGATAGACATACTATAGTGTTTATTTATGTATGTATGCCTGACACTGTGTCTGTTGTTTGCATGTACGAATGTTTTGTGAGCAATTTTCAAATGTGAGAAGCGAAGCGATCCAAAAAACGAACGAAAAAGAATAACGCGAAAAAAACTATAATAATTGACGACAAGAAGGAAACAACACCAAGAAACAAATAAGCATAAAGCAACAAACCAAAAATAGACGACAGACGAACCAACACGCTGATTACGACCAATACAAGCAATCAACAGTGCGTATACCTACGATCAGCCACCGCCCACCGCTCCGTTTTGAGTCATCATCAGTAACAGCTGTTTCTGCCGCTGATGATCTATACCACAACAAAATAAAAAACAAAAAAAACAAAAAACAACGACACAAGCAAAGAAACAAATATTATCTTCATTGCTTGCTGTCTCTACATACGAATAGTGTGTGTGAAAGTGTGTGTTAAGTGTTCCTCGATCCGTAAAGTCTTTATGGGCGGCATACTATATATAAAACAAATACATATATGTGTATATATGTTTATATTATCATATCGCCGGTAAATAAGCTGAAGCGAGTTTAATTAAAATTTGTTTTGGAATTACTATTGTTGTATGTGCCGAGCATAATTAAACGAGACACGAAAGGGAATCCGTAAAATAGATAAATATCTACATACATATACATACGTACCATACATACTACAACGAAGCGAAACTTTAAACGACAAAATTTTCTATACAAATAATAATTATTATTAAACAAAAACGAGAGAGATACTTAGAAAAAGAGAATTGCCGAGAGAACATCAACAACAGCTAAGCAAAAGCTCAACTCAATGCGAATAACTCAAAATATTGGATGCATTAAAAGGTGAGTAGTTTGTTTAAATACTTAAGTCTGCTCAATCGAGCCGAATATAGCGAAAATGGGATGAATAATAAAAAATTGCACATACCTCTATTGGTTTAAAATTCTCACTGAACATATGATTATTGGATACCAGGGCTGGGTTTCAAGACACAATTATGACCCGGTGGTCATAAAAAATCAAATTTTTGATAGTTTCTATAAAAAAATTACTATAAAAGTCATAAAGGGTTTTAATTTCAAATAACAAAGAGTGCATTCCACAATTGGCGTTCTGAATTTAGACTAAGTTCGAATTGATTTCGAATCGTTTTCGTCTTTTTACGTCGCGCAAAATTTTAATTGCAGGCGTCTCTTAAAAATGAAACGTAGTAAATTAGTGAATGAGTATAACACAAAAATTTTCGCCTACTTGGTTGGTTATTTTATTCAAATCAATTATATTTAAACGTTTTGTTAATTTTTTTTTCAAAATATTTTGAGTAGTAAAAATCAAAATCGCCTTCACTTACTCTCTGCTATATCCTCACTTGTCCTGCAACGTTTTTTTCCCCATAAGTATTTCAAAGTTGATTAGGCCAGGCGCTTAATTATATTAATCTGATGCAAGCAGATGAGCTCCAAGTAATCGCTTGTACACTTCTTTCTTACCGTAGTTTCTTGCCGTAGATCGTGTTGTTTACAACGTTAGTGTTTGAAAATTTACCAATATTTGGAAACTTTTATATGGACTACCGCTTAGCGCTTTCTTTTTGTCCCTTTCAAAATGTATTAGTACAGAATACAACAAAAAACTGGCTCATTGTTGTTTGTTTAAAGAGTGCGCTAAATTGCCAGCTGACCAACTGTCCAGATATCGATAAATTCCCATTTATTTATCAATATAATACCCCAGAATTCGGAGATAACCTCCAGAAACTCATTACAATTTTTTTATTCAGGGTTTTAAACGATGTTTTTATAATAAAGTCTTTCCCAAACTCTGTTCCAAATTTGGCGGAAAACTTTGTTTTTGTAAAAAAATGGTGACAGGTTATCCCATTTGTCCGGCGCATCTTAATGATTTACATTTCTTTAAAAATAGCCCCTCATTGAGATAGAGTAGAAAGACTCACCCAGAAAATTACGATATTAAATAGATTATCTTATAAAATTATAAGGGGCCCATTTTAATAGCTTCGTATGCATCAATTATTAATATAATAATACTCTATAAACATACTATTAATAAATGAGCATTAGACATAGTAAAAGAAGTAAAATAATCTCAACGTTAAATTTGTCGTGTACTCATGACTGTACAATAGTAGAACCAACAACAAAACTTCACAAAATTTTGTCAAGCGCTGATGTCATTTGTACATTTGTATGTACATATACCTATAATACATACATACGTAATTAGTTCCCTCGTTCGGCTTAAAGTGCCTGCTCGAAACCAGATGGACTCCTACGCGCGGGTTAAAATCTTGAGATAGATGCACCACAGCTTACAGAAGTTTGCTATGGATTATTTAGCTGTCTACAACATTTTACATTTCATATGTATGTATGTACTATATGCTTGCAAATCTTATTTACTGGTACTTACATACATACATATGTGTGTGTACTATAAGGTGAATATACTCGCATTTTTTGAATTGAACCTACTACAAACGTAGTTGATAAGTGGGTAAACTTGTTGTTGGTTGATGCTTGAAAAAAATCTACAAATTAATTTTTATATTCTGTACCGTATGGTACAAAGGGTATATTAAGTTTGTGCAAGCCGAAAATGTATGTAACATATAGAAGGAGACGTCGGAGACACCCCAAAGTTACCTAAAATATGATCAGGGTGAATAGAGAAGTCGATATACCCATGTCCGTCTGTCTGTCTGTCCGTATGAACACGTAGATCTCAGAGATGGTAAGAGCTAGAGTAACCAAACTTTTACATTAGATCCCATATTATTCCATAGGAGAAAAGTTTATTTTATTTTTTTAATATCGGCGATAAATTATATAGCTTCCATATGGGTGTTTGAGACGACCTCGACAAAAAAAAAAGTTTTAAATGGATAATTCGTTAGTTCATGAAGATATCGTAACCCAATTTGGTATCCATCAGTTCGTTATAGTTCCCAGCCACTGTACCAAATTTTATCAAAATCAGTTGACTTTAAAAAAATATTTTTTGCTTAAAAATTCTTCTGATTTTGGTTTTTTGTGAAGGAACCAGATTTTATTGCAAGCTAGTGGTACAGGGTATCCCAAAGTCGTCCGCGCCCGACCTTACGTACGCAATTTTTTTCTTTTGCAAATCAGACCAATGTATTTGTCTTGAAATTAAGTTTTTGATTTTGAGAATGGTGGTGTTAAAATTTCTCCTTTCTCTTGAATCTCTTCTAAAGCCCACAATTTTTTATATATCTTTATTACCCTTTAAGGATGGGTTCCTTAATTGCACATGCAAAACGATAGATTGTCATGTTTAAAGCCATTGAGCTATGGCCGATTTTTCAAATACAAGAATATTAAAGACAGAAAATGAAGCCCACAACATTTGGATTATCTCTAAGCAAGTGGAGTTTAAATCAGGTCTAAAAATTGGGCACATTTATATCGTATATGGCTATCAAACCTCAACAGATTTCAGACCCCTATCTTAAGAACTTCAGCATTAACAATTCTTTATGCATTTCGCTGTTTGAATCGAATAATACTGAATAATTAAAAATAATAATAATAATTTCAACGCATTTTTCTTACAGACTACGCTAAAAAATTTAACTCAAACCAAGAGCAGATTTAAGCACAGAATCGATGTAGGGAATCGTATTAATAACTTAAAAGAAAAAAAAGGAGAATTGTGATATGTACAAATTTACTCAAATATTGTAAAAACATATATAAGTGCCTATTCCAAGAATCCCGATACGCTAAAACGGTAGAGAATAACCTACTTTTGAATACGACAAAAACCAAAGAATTAGGGTTTTTAATTAATTTCAAAAAAAGATAAAAGCGTACATTATTAAAAAAATAAAAAAATGGCCGAAAAAGTGGAACGTTCGCCAGCCATATTAAATACTAATCAACAAAATGATGCTCGAAAGGTGCGCAAATCGCCCGAATTTCAACCGATTATGCCAGGCGTTATATCCAGAGAACGCAGTTTCGTACGAACTTCGAACCAACAGGTGAGCTAAATAATCAATCACTTAAGTAAAACTATTCTAAAGAAATTTTTTCGATTTTATATAGAACATAAATAAAAGACGCAGTCTTGCATTTAATGTTCCTGGCAATCAAGCTGGACAAATGCGTGGGAAGCCAGCCATGGATATATACAGGCCACCAAGTAAGTATACTGCTCATAATAATCATATTTTTAATATTCATAGTACTATTCGCTTGAGCTTTTACTTAAAGTGTTAGTCAAATTTACAATATAAGAATTTATCTCCCTCAAAGTCCCGGAAAATATTTAATATTAAAGCGAAGAAGCGACCAGATATGTTCCGTTCCTAGGGAGTTCATGAACTTTGGTGTCCGAATATTGACAACTTCTAATAGTTTTTTGCACAGAAAGGTAGCAGGTCAAACAATTTGAAATTAGCTGCTCTTGCTGCTCCGCTTTTTAAGTGAATATTTTTTTAATATTATACCCCTATATGTTGAAAATTATTTATTTCTTCTTCTTTTCATATCTATCTCATATATGTGCAAATCCAATCAAAATTAAACTTCTTGTACATCATCACATTTCGTCTTGTTTGTACCACTTTGTGGCACACTCTTAATTGTGTATCTTTAAATTATGCTCACTGAGACGTACGAGGAGAAGTAGCTAATGCTGGTGGTGCTGGTGTCACGAACAAACTGAATGCCAATGCCCAGGAGTTCACAATGACGACCAATCCACGTGCAACGCCACCGGCAGAGGCACTGAACAATCGGTAATGCAATTTAATTTTAATATGAATCCCCGCCCGTCTTCCCGTTTTCTTCCAGAGCTAAACTACAATCTACAACATTCTTCCAGTTCATCGCTCATATTTCCTTTGGCTGCAGCTGGACCAGGTCTATTGTCACAACAGCAATATGTTGCGGCCTCCAATGCTTTAGCCAATCGTCGTCAGGCGGGTCTTTCGCTTGGAAGTGTGCAAATCAACAGCCTAAATGGGAAGACACCCCAACATCGCTCTATATTGGTAACGCATCCCATGGCATTATCGGGCCAGCTACCTTTGATGAACTCTCCTTCAAGCGGCAATATATTGCACGTGGGTTTGAAGCTTTCGCAATTTAACTTAACTCGTATCTAATTTACTAATTTTGTTATATTTTGCTGCAGGCAACAAATCGTGTAAAATTTGCTCCGGAAACCAGAGGACAAAAATCGCCTAATCAATTTGGTCAATTCAGTAACAATAATCCCTACAACTCACAGCAATATATGACTAATCAGGCTAATGGCATTGATCCCTATATGAATGGAAATACATTGCAGCGTTCCAAGTCACTCTCGTCAGCAGATGCACTAACACGTGGCATGGCTGGCTTGGGCTTAGGCTTGGGCAATGACTTGGGTGATATTGGGCAATTCTCAGCAGAGATTCAGGCTCTGATTGATACAGCCATGGAGGATCCTAACAAGCTTAATTCTCGTTGCCTAATGGAATTAACATCTCAATTCATTAAACGCGCTGTGGAAAGTCGACGATTTGCTTTACCCATCTCACGTTTATGTCTGACCATAATAGCCAAGGAGCAGAAGGAAACCTTTTTAGAGGCTCTGCTGAACACATGCCGTCAGTGGTACCAGGAACGTGAAAAGGTAAAGGTATTTTCGCAGTCTAAGTTTTTCACCCACAGAATTTCGAAAAGAGTCACAGATATGCATTTAGAATTGGGATTCATGTACGTTATTAGACTTTTAGCAATAATACAAGCGTTTTTATTTATTTGGAATGCAGCGACTGTATCTTCTCGGGCAGAAAAACACTGAACACGAAGAAGAAATAGTTGGAAATCAATTAATCAATCAGTTAAAGTGTAAGAGCTATTGTGATGAATGAATCGTGGTATTTTGCTTATTTCACTGGACGACTCTGGCAAACAAGTTACCATTCACAATTTATCGGTATTTCTAAAGAAACGGCAAACTTTTATTGGATTTGGATTGTCTTGGTCGACGGTCGATTACGGATACGGTCGATTGTTGTTTAGTTTCAGAACTTAGAAAAAGAAAAAAAGTTTTTTTTTTGGTTTATGTCCGCAAGGATTCTCTCACATATTTTAGGTCTATTGTTTTCAATCCGATTAGGTTGACCAGATATCCGAGACGATAAAAGAATTATTGTCAGTTATACAATAGAACTTCATATTAACATGTATTATTGAAATTCTATTAAAAATCCTATATTTTTTAATTAACTTCTAATTTTGTTCAAAATGGAGAAATTCTCCGGCTTAGACAAATACTTCTAAAAGGCGATGCAATCAATCGCAGATTTTTCGAATGAATCTGATTTGATCTTTCGTCCTTTTTGCTGCAATTGAATATAAAACTGACCTATGTTCCGCAGTTCGGAACAAATTTACATTAGTCGAAGAATAGGTTTGGAGCTAGAGGACAACTTGAAAAATTCTTCATATTTACTGCCTTTTTTATCAGTCAAAAAGTTGATCAAATTTACGACTGGATCACAAAGTTTTGAATCGTCCACAATAATGATTAAATAAAAATAAAAAAATTCAGCATTTTCGTGATCCTGAATGTGATGTAGCTCAAAATTCTTATTGATCGTAGCCGAGTAAATGATTTTGACTCTCGCTAGAAAATCGTCGCAAACTTCGTATTTTCCGTCATCAGCTTTTTAAAGTGGTTCAACAACATTTTCTTCTCTGGTAGATAGTAGAATTTGAAGAATTGTCGTTTATGATTCGGGATTTGGTTTAATTAAGACAATAAAATAATTCGGTTCGGTTCTAATGGAACTTGGTTAGCCAGCATTACACACTGTTAAGCATCATATGTCCTATCTCTCAATGGACTGCACACTGCGAATTCTTCGCTATCACAAAGATTTGAAAACACTTCCATTTATTATTTACAATTTCGACAAAAAAAGAATATTCGATTTTTATAGTTTTTATAATGAAGAGGCGGCGTCCATATTAACTCGCATTGTGAAAAGATTGATTATCAGAAAAAAAGAACATATATTTATTAAAGAAAAAGTTAAGCAACTCTCATCTAATTGGTATCGATTGCTCCTCATATAATTTTGCAAAATTCAATCCACCATGGGATGGATCAGCTTGGAATTGTTGAGGCAGACGCATTTGTTCTGAAAATTTTCAATAATATTTAAATTTACTGGAACAATCAAAGAATTTTGTAATTTTGTCGAGATTGTGTATCAAGAGCTTCTTAATCATTCAACGATGGCTGAAATAGTATATTTTGTCAGTAGAAAAAATTCCAAAAATGATTTTGGATTTCTTTCAAAATGAGATTGGAAAATATTTTTTTCTGTTTTGCTCACTTATTTAGGTCTATATTTCATGATCGCATGATTCATCTAGAAAAAATACATCATCAAAAACGACCTTTTCCGCTAAACCGGAACGTCTGGTCACCCTATCTCCGATCTATGTAATCATTCTTTTCACAAATTTCCAGCTACTCTTTGCTATACAAGGCATGAAATCGCCGTCTCGTGTACGTTTTACAGCCTTCATGGCATTTTTAACGGAGATGTTCTGCCAACTTAAACGGCGCCAACTACAATTGCGCACCCATAACGAGGGAACTCCACCGCCCTTGGTACTTCTCAGCTTGCTCTCAAAGTGTTGCGAAGATTGCCTTAGACCGCCAGTGCGTTCTTTGTCAGAGGTAAGGCCAAATCGATTAAAACCTTTATGACCCAAATTGAATATCCTTCAAACATTACAGATTGAGTGTTTGTTTTACGTTTTGACCTGCATTGGTCAAGACATGGAGATGCAGCTGCCGCAGCAACTAGAGCTTTTAATGGGACTTGTACGAGACGCTTTTCTTAACGCCGGCGATGCAGCGGCCTCAATTCGCCGAACACTTCTGCAGCTGATCGAACTAAAGGCATCCCACTGGCAACTGCCTGGCAACACGGTGCTCTATTATACCCATACTAATAACTAAACGGTATTGAATTTCGGGCGTAGGCGCACTGCAATTTGTATTAATAAACGGCAACGAATTATTTATCGTTGACAAATTGCATTTAGTGGCCTAAACGTATGCAATACCCATTTTTTATACCATATTTATATATAAGAAATTATTTATTTTGAAACTTTTGACGACTAACCCAGGTATAATTTAAATATTTATATACTCGTACATGCTTACGTTTACATAGGTTTGTATGCAGCTATGCAAACAAAATTCGTATTTACCCATATGACAATAATTGTAATGATTTACTCAAATGCAACTATTAATTGCAATAATGCGAATGAAATAAACCCCCAAATTGTAGATTACAACATTCTGATATCCACAAGGCTCAATATCTACTATGTGTATCTATCATATTTTATGTGAAATAAAAAATCGCTAGTCAAACTTATATCCATTGGTTTATTTACTATTAGTAAAGGGTGTTTTTTACAGGAGCACAACTTTGAGTTGGCAACACTGCTTTATGTGACAACACAATTTTCTGTGAAGAGCAAAGATTACAAATTGCTGAAATTGTTTATCAAAATAATAGTTCCGTTCGTTAAACTTATTCAAAATTTGTACCTCAGTGTCGCCGATTTTTTGTTGAATGGGAACGTAAATCAGCAGAATTGTTGCATTTGGAGTAAGGATAATCCACAAGTTATTGTTGAAATATCACTACATCCACATAATATTACTCTCATAAACGTCCATAAATCCGAGGCAATTAAACACCTGGAAATCAATATTTGAAAAGTTATTGGCTGCGGAGAGTTTGTGAAATTTGTGTTCTAGATTGCGCCTTGTAAGCGCCAGCCGTGGCGGTCACATGGCCGAAATCATAGCTCTACCAGTATAGCGATTGACAATACGGCCAAGTTGGGAAACCGATTGTAATCCTTTTTTTCAAAATCATGTTTTTTTTAAACTAATCTGCCGATTTTGTAAGTTTAAAGAAAACTTTTTCTGATGCAGTAGTAATCTTTTTCTGTTCAATATGTAAGAATTTTTTTTTTACCAATACGAATAATTAATGACGCTCGAAAGGTAAACCATAAAATTTATTTTAAATTTATTGAGTTGAAGCGCGTCTGATTGGATTTGTATTCTTTCAGGTTGGTGAGACTGTCTTTGTCATCCAAGCCAAGTTACACACCAAAATATTCAAAAGTACGCAAACACGCTTCGTTTTTGTGAGTTGCTTAAACTGAATTTTTCGATTTTCACAATATCTAAATCAGTATGCACGGGTGCGTAACAGCTTTCACACGTACGAGAAAAAGATAATAATATTATATAAGAAAGTGACATTTAATTTTCAAATTTTTAGGTGAAATTGCTCTGTTCAAATGCACTCACAGATAAAAATTTAACAATTTGTTTCGAATAATTATTAAATATAATTATAATAATTATATTATTGAATTTAGTGATAACAGCAAATATATCTCAGCTATTAAAAAAAATAGTTTTGGCCATTGTAAGACGGCATTTTCGAAAGCTCTTTATTGTTTACGCACAAAGGGACACAAAAATTGCTTAGTAGTTATGCCCACAGCTGGTCTAAATTGAATTTTTTGGAAAAAAAGGCGTCGCGTTGATGTATGTGAAACAATGATTTCACAAGAAGAAAGGCATAATAACTACGACTCCAAAACAAACAAGGAATATTATCTGAGCGTTATGCGATTACTTTGTGCCAAAACAACTCATGGTTTTTGCCCCATGACAATGCAACGCGCCTCACACTACTTTGATTCTTCGTGACCATTTCTCCAAAAACTCAACCCATGTCGTTCCATAACCACAGTATTCAACTAATATGGCAACGTGCGACTTCTGACTGTTTAACAAATTCAAAAGACTGATCCGGGTACACTTTTTTAAATCTTTAGAGGAGATTCGAGCCGCGTCGAAGAGAGCTAAACGCCATCCCGTAAATCGATTTTAACAACTGTTGCAACTGCATTGTATCAGGCAGGGAATAACTTTGAAGGCGATGAAATTGATTTGGTCGAATAAAGATTTTTTTAAATAAATCTAGTGTCACCTTATTTTTTGGTCACAGTAGTATCTACATGCATAGGAGAAAATAAGACAACCGATTGCAATTGTGGGAGGGTCGCGTTAAATAGAGATGATGTGGCTTTGTTGTCAAACTTACATGATGCTATATACCAATACAATAAGAAGTGCACAGGCCTTCTCATGGAATCCTTTCGCAGCTTTTAAATTTTTTGTATTTTTAATTCCTTGATACAGGTTACAAAATAAAAATGTTGAAAGTTCCATTTTTCCTAACTGGAGCACAAAGCGAAAGCAAAAGATCACCAACAGTTTCTATCTTGCGCTAAGTACCTCAATTCATTAATCGAGACACGTCCTTGGCTTTCTGCTGCGATCGTCCGTGTCCAAGTTAGTCTCGGACGACCGAGCTGACGTAATAGGCTTTTTACACTGGGGCGCATTTCGCATTTCGCATCTGCCGCCTCAGATGCTACGTATGAATCTGCCGTTCCGAAAATTTCAAAATCATTCCTGCATCTGTGGCAAATGTCCCTATCTTATTGCGTCCCGATGAGAAATTATTCGATTATTTTTCTGTGCAACTCTTTTTTTGTCATTCACTGCGACAAAATGTAAACATTGTCAACGTAAAAGACTGGCAATTTTGGAATGTCAAAACAAAATGGAACCGCCAAGCACTTGTAATAGGCTTTTTACACTGAGCGCATCTGAGAGGAACGCATGGGATTGTGAGAAACTTGTTCAAATAGAGCACATTTAGCATTTCGCATCTGTCAAAGTGACAGGCTGTCAAGCAAAAGCAGAAAATTATGATAATATATTATAAATGTTTTTTCAAATGAAAATATCAATCTTTTTAACCCCCGACGCAAAAAGAGGGGTGTTATAAGTTTGACGTGTCTGTTTGTCTGTTTGTCTGTCTGTCTATGGCATCGTAGCTCCCGAACGCATGCAGTGATTTCAATTTAGTTTTTTTTGTATTAAAGGTGACTTATGTGCGAGTGTTGTTAGACATGTTTGGTGAAAATCGGTTGAGCCGTTTAAAAGTTGTGGGGAGTAAAAGTGGGGAGAAAAACATCAACTTTGTCCGATTGGCTTAAAATTTGGTCCTATTGTAGCTGACGACGTCACTGATTCGAATCTGAGGTTATTTTTGCTCTATCTCTTCTCGTTTAGAAGTAATGGCCATTTGAAGTTAAAAACATAAACTTTGTCCGATTGGCTTAAAATTTGGTCCTATTAAAGCTGACGACGCCACTGATTCGAATCTGAGGTTATTTTTTCTCTATCTCTTTGCGTTTTTGCTCTATCTCTTCGCGTTTAGATGTTATGGCCATTTGAAGTTAAAAACATAAACTTTGTCCGATTGGCTTAAAATTTGGTCCTATTGAAGCTGACGACGCCACTGATTCTAATCTGAGGTTATTTTTGCTCTATCTCTTCGCGTTTAGAAGTTATGGCCATTTGAAGTTAAAAACATAAACTTTGTCCGATTGGCTTAAAATTTGGTCCTATTGAAGCTGACGACGCCACTGATTCGAATCTGAGGTTATTTTTCTCTATCTCTTCGCGTTTTTGCTCTATCTCTTCGCGTTTAGAAGTTATGGCTATTTGAAGTTAAAAACATAAACTTTGTCCGATTGGCTTAAAATTTGGTCCTATTGAAGCTGACGACGCCACTTATTCGAATCTGAGGTTATTTTTGCTCTATCTCTTCGCGTTTTTGCTCTATCTCTTCGCGTTTAGAAGTTATGGCCATTTGAAGTTAAAAACATAAACTTTGTCCGATTGGCTTAAAATTTCATCCTATTGAAGCTGACGACGCCACTGATTCGAATCTGAGGTTATTTTTGCTCTTAGAAGTAATGGCCATTTGAAGTTAAAAACATAAACTTTGTCCGATTGGCTTAAAATTTGGTCCTATTGTTGCTGACGACGCCACTGATTCGAATCTGAGGTTATTTTTGCTCTATCTCTTCTCGTTTAGAAGTTATGGCCATTTGAAGTTAAAAGCATCAACTTTGTCCGATTGGCCTAAAATTTGGTCCTATTGAAGCTGACGACGCCACTGATTCGAATCTGAGGTTATTTTTGCTCTTAGAAGTAATGGCCATTTGAAGTTAAAAACATAAACTTTGTCCGATTGGCTTAAAATTTGGTCCTATTGTTGCTGACGACGCCACTGATTCGAATCTGAGGTTATTTTTGCTCTATCTCTTCTCGTTTAGAAGTTATGGCCATTTGAAGTTAAAAACATCAACTTTGTCCGATTGGCTTAAAATTTGTCTGTCTGACTGTCTGTCTGTCTGTGGCATCGTAACTCCCGAACGCATGCAGTGATTTCAATTTATTTTTTTTTGTATTAAAGGTGACTTATGTGCGAGTGTTCCTAGACATGATGAAAATCGGTCGAGCCGTTTAAAAGTTGTGGGGAGTGAAAGTGGGGAGAATGCGTAAAAAAAAAGCAAACGAGCTTGACCTTAAATGTAATCTATACCTTAACAAGAATCTAAATTATAGTAAGTATATTATAATATACTAAAGTCTAACTTAACCTAACCTACCTATAAAAAGTATGAAATAAAAAATTAAATTAAAAATTTAAAAAACCCCCGAACTTAAGTAATTTTCATTTAAAAAGTGAAAAATAATAAAAGAAACTTAATGTTAAAGTACCTAAGAATCTATTAATAATTCTAAAAAAATACGTCGCGTTGGGGGACCGCTCCTAAACTAACAATTTAAATACAAATAGTCTAATTAAGCAACAAAGATTAACTTAAAAACAAAATTAAGAAAATACTTCAAAAACTTTCATAGAATTACTTCAAAAAATTTGCATGTAAGATACGACCGTCAACGACGTCTGCCCTCGCGTGTCCCCCAACGCGACGTATTTTTTTTAGAATTATTAATAGATTCTTAGGTACTTTAACATTAAGTTTCTTTTATTATTTTTCACTTTTTAAATGAAAATTACTTAAGTTCGGGGTTTTTAAATTTTTAATTTAATTTTTTTATTCATTTTTTTAGCATGAACTATTACTAAGCAAGGGTTTCATGAATTTTTGTTGATAACATGAATTAATTGGGAGTATTAATGCGAACGACGAGCTGGTGCTAACTTGCACATACACATATACATACATAAACATGCATACATATTATACATATATGCAATCGCCACGAGCTGTTTGTATGTTTGTTGTTGTTATGCTGAAGTACTTCGAGTCCATTAGACCTCACCAATGTCTGGAAGCCACTGGTTCAAACATATTAGTAAAGTCATAATTTAAAAAACTATATGTATTTATATAATATTTGTTTAACAAGATGGGTGCTACATCAAAATAAAGTCACCACCAGTTCTTGACTACCATAATTATTAAGGTAGTTAACAAAATTAAACTACAGATTTTCATAAATAATCACCGCCGAATCATCGTCCATACATTTTAATGACCCACGATTTGTTATGGTATATTGCATTGTAATAAGTAAAATACAAAACAAATGTTTAAAATTGATTTCTACATTTTTCCACTCATCAAACTAGAAGCTATGAATGAAACGCTTGCTGGATCGGCTTGTATATTTACTTTATCTATATGTTGCCGCACATTTTAAATTGTGTACCAGTTCCATAAACATATGAGGCTTTGGCGCCCTCTTACGAATTCAAGGCTGCCAATCTTTTTGTGGACATTGTTTACAATTTCGGGGCGAATTTAGAGTTGCACAGAAAAATAATCGAATAATTTCTCATCGGGACGCAATAAGATAGGAACATTTCCCACAGATGCAGGAATGATTTTGAAATTTTCGGAACGGCAGATTCATACGTAGCATCTGAGGCGGCAGATGCGAAATGCGAAATGCGCCCCAGTGTAAAAAGCCTATAAGTAAAAATACATAAATTTCTTATTTTAATTTAAATTGTAATAAAACATTTTTTAATTGTAGCTGAAAATAATAAAAAATTGGCTTGCATGAAAATCAAGTGGGACGTTAATGCAGAGCGGCACCTCTTAGATTTATGGCAAGAAAATATGAGTGACCTAAGAGGTGTGCGCAAAAATATGCATATTTATTCAGAAATGGCGCAAAAATTAAAAGGCAACGACTTCCACTGCAATTGGAGCGAAGTGAAGTCAAAAATGGACAACATGACGAGACGGTACAGAGAAGAAAAGCAGAAAATGGGTGCGTCGGGGAGCAGTCCATCGACTTGGGTTCATTATCAAAAGGTGCACGAAGTTTTAGGCCAATTTAAAGTGCACAACATTCCAGAAGTAGTTTATGACAACAACAGTAAGCATAATAAATTCAATTTGTTTATATTATACTTATTTTAATTATATCGCAGATTTGTCGAAAGTTGTCGCTGAGGAGTGCGTGGTTGAGGAACCGCCTCCGAAGCGGCAAAAAAGTATCAAAGACATTGTTGTTGACGCAATTGAAAAACGTGCCGAGCGTCAAGAAAAAATGATTGACATTCTTAAGCAAATGGCGGACAACCAACAGGCGTTCCAGAACAAAATGTTGGAGTTTATTGAGAAAAGTAATAATACATAATTGCCACAGAAAACCAATTCGATTTCAATTCCAATTCTTGGTGCCACATACATGGCTAACAAGGATTTAAAAAAACAATTCGATTCAATTTCGATGCAATTGCAATTCTTGGTGCCACAGACATGGCTAACAACGGTTTTAAAACCGCTCATAGTCATGTATGTGGACCCAAAAATTGGAATTGTATTGAAATTGAATCGAATTGTTTTTTTTTAAATCCTTGTTAGCCATGTATGTGGCACCAAGAATTGGAATTGAAATCGAATTGGTTTTCTGTGGCACCCCTGTATAATGTAGTAGTTTAAGTATGTAATGTAGTAGTTTAAGTATATAATGTAGTAGTTTAAGTATGTAATGTAGTAGTTTAAGTATAGCTCCAAGCAAAATATGAAATATATTTATAAAAAATATAAGTAAATTACAAACATTTATTGTTTCTTTTATTATTAATTTTGTTCGTTGTTGTTATTGAAGGATTTTGCTATTGCAGATCTAATTTCTTCTGCTTCAATTGAGTAGTCCTCAGAAATATTGGTGTGAATTGGTTGCTCACGAAGCTCAGAAGTGGCAACTTTCCAAGTATCATTTATTGTGCTATTGTGCGCATTAAGTATATTATGCAAAATGCAGCAGCACGTCACGATCATTTTGTTGTTTTTGGGATGGGATTCCAGTCCTTTGCCAATGCGCCGAAACCTTGCCTTCAAATGACCAAATGCATTTTCAACTACTCGTCTGGCTTTGGACAAAAGGTAGTTAAAAATCTGCTGGCTTGGTGACGATGTTGTTGAGAAAGGGTACGGCTTCATCATATTCCTCGAAAATCGAAATGCCGAGTCCGCAATCAACAAAACTGGAACTTTGACGCCGAATATTTCTTTTGCCCCCTGCTCTAGCAGCGGTGTAGTTTCAAGTTCCTTACAAAGTGACGACGAACGGTAGATTAGGGAATCGTTGCATCGACCTGGGGATCCAATGTTAACATAAGTAAACCTATACCTGCAAATTTATTTTGATTAATCGGGCATAGATAATATTGATATAATAATAACTTACCGGTAATCAACTAAGGCAAGCAAAACAATTGAGTGCCAGCCTTTGTAGTTGTAGTGGTCAACAGCTTCTGCTGCTGGTGGTCTCACTTCAATGTGGCACCCATCTTAATAAACAAGTAGCTTATGTAATTAAATATAAACAATTAAAATAATGAATTTACTGTCATTTACTCACCAATTGCACCAAAACACTGCGGGAAGCCAAGGGACTCGAACCCCTGCACAGACTCATCAATTTTTTCACTTGTGACATAGCTCGATGGCATGTACTCCTCTGCAAACACCATTACCACTGCCCTGCAAAATTCGTGCAGAATATTGCACACACTGCTTTGCGAAACTCCAAATAGTCGTCCTATTGCCCTGTACTCAGAAGCGGAGCCTAGGGTATATAATGCAATGGCAATCCGCTTCTCAAGGGGAATTGCACCCCGCCAATTGGTATCCTTTTTATTCAACAGTTGCAGCCTATCCACCAGTATTAAAAACACATTTCGCTCCATCCGGAAGTTCTCCTTAAAAAATTCGTCGCTATTTTCAGATACGTCTTTTTCCCAAAAATTGCCATAACGCTTCTAAATTTTAAGTTTGTGAATTTTTATTTTCATTTCATTTTAACCACACAACTTACAACCATCCAAATGGTTCGCGGGCGCTGCACTTGCATATTTGATGCATTGTCTACCTCGTCCATCAGCAAGTCCATCAGCTCGTCATCGTCGTCGTCATTACTCAATAGCGTAGCTAAATTTTTGAGTAACTCTTGCTGTTGGTTAGCCATACATAAAATAAACTCTAGTTTTTGTTTATGATCCATATTTTATATTTGTTTATATGCTATTTATATTTTATTATATTTTATTTTATTGCGCACAATTTTCTGCTTCTTCTTTTCAGCCTGTCACTTTGACAGATGCGAAATGCTAAATGTGCTCTATTTGAACAAGTTTCTCACAATCCCATGCGTTCCTCTCAGATGCGCCCAGTGTAAAAAGCCTATAAAGTTCCAAATTTTGATTTTTGCAACGAATATCCGTCGCCGTGTCATTTATCAATTTTCCGCTATGTTTCTTTTTGTGTATAAATCGAAAGTTAAGTTAAAATATATCAATCCAGCCTATTCTCACTGTGCGCGCCATTTTATAACATATTTTGTCGAAGATGTTGCATATGAAATTGGCGTTCCAAAAATTTCAACATCGTTCAACATATTGTTGAAATGTTCCTATCTTATTACGTCCCGATGAAAATATATTCGATAATGTTTTCTGTGCAGCTCTAAATTTGCTGTGAAATTGTTAAAAATGTCCACAAAAAGATTGGCAGCTTTGAATTCGTAAAAAGGCGCCAAAGCCTCATATGTTTATTGAGCTGGCACACAATTTAAAATGTGCGCAATATACAGATAAAAAAATATAAAAGCCGATCCTGCAAGCGTTTCATTCAGAGCTTCTAGTTTGGTGAGTGGATAAAAGTAGAAATCAATTTTATATATTTGTTTTGAATTTTACCTACTACAATTTAATATACAATAACATATAATCAGTCATTAAAAAGTACCGGCGATGATTCAGCGTTGATTAGTGATCATCAACCAAAATTCATAAAACCCCTGCTAAGTGTTCGTTAATGTTGCAAAACTCATAAAAAGATTGATATTTTCATTTGAAAAATCATTTATAATATATTATCATTATTGGCTGATTTTAAGTGTCAGCCTGTCAAAATGACAGATGATAGATGTTAGATGTTGTAAAAGTGAATCACTATTTCACATCTTCAAAAAATCCCATGCGTTCCGCTTACTGGGCACAGTGTCAAAAAGGCTATTACTATATTCTAGATAGGGATTCTAGGGGTACTAGTTTGTTTTATTTATTTATTTTGTATTTTTATTTATTTCAATTCAATAAAAAATAAATTGTGGTCATCTGTTTTTTTTTACCTTTACTCCATCAAATGTCAAATATATTTTACAAGTTCGAAATTAAATCATTTTTGGGTATATATATATATATTGCTTCGGAATTTTTGTAAACAGCTAAATTATTTATTTTTTGTTACATTTTGAACGTTTTGTTATACCAGAAAATTACATTTTAAACGAAAACAATCGATAACTCCATACATGACTATGTATGAACGTATGATAGGGCCTTAAATTCGATTATTTTTACAGAATGTCAGCAGCAAATGGCGTGGCATCATGGCTTCGTTTTGGCATCGATTGACTTCTCTCGTTCATTTGGTTTTTTTCCTTCAACCTTCAAAGTTCATATAACTACAGGTAAGAGACGTAAAAGTTATATGTAATTTAGAAAAAGTATGTGCGTTCACACTTTATTCTTGTATATATGTACATTGAATTATTTTAATCAATATTTATATTAATATTCCATTATTTGAACGATAAAAAAAATAATATTAATTAAAGTTGCGATGTTGATTTTCCACGTGTTTCAAAATGGCGGCAACATAACCTCAAATGATTAAAAATTTCATTGATTTGAAAATTTATATGTACATATTGTGTGAGCACACTGTTTGCAAGTGCTTAAATGATGAATATCTGTTTTTCCTTTTGTGGTTTCCACCAGAAAGTTGCATTTTATTATGTATGCTTAGTGATGGCCTTAGGTGTCTGATTTATGCACTTAAAAAATTAGGCGTGCTAGTTGCTGTTAAGTTGTGTGCATTGTGTAATTTATGACAACATATATTTATTTCAGAATGGCGGACGCAGCTCCAGCCCGTAGTGGATTCCGAGGTGGTTTTGGCTCTCGCGGTGGTCGTGGTGGACGCGGCCGTGGACGTGGTCGTGGTGCTCGCGGTCGTGGCGGCAAAGAAGACTCCAAAGAGTGGGTTCCAGTCACCAAGCTTGGCCGTTTAGTACTCGAAGGCAAGATTAAGTCACTCGAAGAGATCTATCTCTACTCATTGCCTATCAAAGAGTTTGAAATCATTGATTTCTTCTTGGGCTCGTCTCTTCGTGATGAGGTTTTGAAGATTATGCCTGTCCAGAAACAGACCCGTGCTGGTCAGCGTACTCGCTTTAAGGCTTTTGTCGCCATTGGAGATAACAATGGACACATTGGACTTGGCGTTAAGTGCAGCAAAGAAGTGGCAACTGCTATCCGTGGTGCCATTATTTTGGCTAAGCTGTCTGTAGTTCCAGTTCGTCGTGGTTACTGGGGTAACAAGATTGGCAAGCCTCATACTGTGCCATGTAAGGTCACAGGAAAGTGCGGTTCAGTCTCTGTACGTCTGATCCCAGCACCCCGTGGTACTGGCATTGTATCTGCTCCTGTTCCCAAGAAGCTGCTCATGATGGCAGGTATTGAAGATTGCTACACGTCTGCCCGTGGCTCAACTGGTACTCTGGGTAACTTTGCTAAGGCCACTTATGCTGCCATTGCCAAGACCTACGCCTATTTGACTCCAGACTTATGGAAGGAAATGCCTCTAGGTTCTACACCATACCAGGCATATTCCGACTTTTTGTCAAAGCCCACGGCCCGTTTGCACGCCGATGCTTAAATATGAGAAGGCTGTTTATTAAATAAAAACGCTGAACTATAATTGATTTTATTTTCCTGCTTTCTTTTATTATATGTATGTAATTGATATATTATTGGAATGGTCCAGCTAATCTAATACATGCTGCTGACTTGTGTTGGTTTTTAGGTATTTATCTCTAAAGTGCAGTATCAAAATTTATTCAATATGCCTAGCAAGAATAAATTCAACAAATATTACAGTAACAGTTCGGACCCTAATGCTGATTAAACAACAGATACCAGATCCTTTTCAAATCCTTGCGTTTGCAGTTTCAAGTGGAAATGTAAGAATTACTAAAGGGCGGCCACAAATTGCCATTAAAGAAAGTTTTTTCTCCAATTGAAAAATAAAACCCTGCAGCTGCTACATCGATTAGCTATGATTGAAACTTAAAAACCTGATAAAAATTAGTAACATTTTAAATTCGAAAATTTATAACTTAATGACACTGGACGAAGTCTTTGTTATTGAAAATTCTTTTTCTACGCCACAGTACAATAATTATCCACTGATAAAATGTATCACAAACTATAGATGAACATGCATGATTTCCTCAAACCATGTTCTGTAAAAGAGTTGGTGCATGTATCCTACCAATTTTCGCAAGTCTTCAACAACTTTGTTGTTGTTGAGCAGCTTGGCGGCATATCCAAGCCGTCTTCTATGGTTCGGCACGTCAGGAAGCTTGCTCTGCCACAAACGAAAGGTCAGAATAAACGAGCCTTAAGCATATAGTATATGCGTACCTTTCATTGATCACAACAAGAATACCTAGATGCTAAAATGTACTACAAAGTTTAATGTATTGATCAGCAGCACACCGTTGAACGGGATAGCAATGTATGTACTGAATCGGCCAAAAATGCACTCGACTAGTTTTTCAGTCATAGCGAACTTAATCTCATGGACTGGGCAATGCACCTAGACTGACTCCAGTCCCGCATAGAACAAATCCTTGGTTGCATTGCTTTTGTGTGCGCGTAATTAAGGTGGTGATACTGGATAGTTAATGGCGTTGACCTTTCCCTGATGCCATGTTTCTAGTGCATTTATTTAAATCTGATTCCTTTATACATATGTATTCACGCGTGCCAATATTTGACCTGTATAGTGTGATACTTCCCCAAGACCATTGGCTCACCGCACCACTGGATTGCATTTGAGCAGTTACCCAGAAAAATCAACGACCCCTATTCTGATCAAAGGAGAGGCGGGTACTCGATAAACTCAAATATTTAACCCGTAAATGTATTTTATGTTATCTATGAGGCATTTAAAAGTTATTTTAAGTATTTTATTAGGACCAAATACTTATTTTGATAAATATGTTTTACTCGACTACGGCGGAACAAATGGTTGATTACGGACTTGTTTTCACACTTTAATCAACGAGGCATCATTGGAGGCGTCTTGATCATCGCATAGCCTGATCTCACATAACATGAATGTAAAAAAAGAATCAAGCTATGTGTATTTAATAAAAGTACTTAATTAGCTCATTTAAAAAAAAAATACAAAATTTAGTACAAAGAAAGCAAAATGTTTTTTCTAACCAATTCAAGTCTTTTAAAATTAGTCCAATTGAGAAATTCATCTAGTTTTTTGGCTTTTACTTACATTCAAAAATATGTATGTATATATTTATATGAAATATAAAAAAAAAAATAAAACTAGTCTGTTGAAAAATCACAATTTGAAAAGTATAAAGCAAAACGTATATACGAAATTATATGGCAAAATTGGCTTTTCATTAGAAATGGGACGAACCAAGTGGATCGATCTATTGTTTCCCAGACAGTCCTTTTAAGTATATTTAAAACTATTTTCGTCTCTTTATTTTTTGTTCATAATGTAACTTAACACAAATACTCTCTGAGCAAATGAACTGAGTTTGATGAACCATTGTGGTTGGTTCACTTGAGCATCAGCAGCTCAACACTTAATGGTAGTACTTATTTTTTTCTTCCGGCCAGACACACTTACAAATTGACACCACGTGCGCGTGCATGCCAAATGGTAAGCAAAATTAAAAAAGAAAAATTATAATGTTAAGTAATATAAAACGCCTCAAATGATGAGACTGATGACGAGACTGAAGAAGTATTTTACCGATTTTACATTGTATTTTTCAATGCATTTTCGAATTTTAAATATTCACCTCAAGATGAATTGGCAGTCTGATGGCAAAAGTCTTAATAAAAAGTTTTTTTCTTAAGGATTTTACCATTAAAATTAATTATTTTATTTTGCATTTTAGGAAAAATTTATAATGGAGTATAGCAAAAGGAGAAAAATTAGCTGCGAATGCTGGGGATAGATTAAAAACGAAGGTAATTATTATTATTTTTTTTTTTTTGTAATACCTAAAGGCTATGGTGATGAATTTTACACAGACCTGTACTGAGTAGACTCATGTGGATTTGTATTTTATAAACTGATAAAAACAATATTTTCAAAATAATTATAGTAAGCACTGTGTTGGCCGAAAGTAATATTGTTTATTTAATTTCAGAAACTACTTGGCGGTAACGAAACATAAGGGAAAACGTCCACGTGGTGCGATGGTAAGAAATAATGAATCCAAATGAACTTCATGGTATTAATTATATAGCCATAAATGATGAAACTGATGACGAGACTGAAATAAGCAATGTATTAATTTATCATTGTATTTTTCAATGTTATTTTTAAAAAAATTGTTCACTTTAAGATGCATCGGCAAACTGATGGCTTATTTTTTTTTATACAAATTTTTGTACTGTGTTTGTCTTAAGATTAATCCAATCTTTTTATTTGTTTCATATTGTAGGTTTAAATGAATGCCACACTTACGTTGATGCACGTATCCAAGGCTGTAATATTGTGGTCCAGAAAGGTAATAATTCAGTTAATTCGTGAGGGGAATTTTATATACCCTTATACTTTACCTATAACTGAAATTAAAGCCGGTTTTAGTAAATTTGTTCTTCTGTGTTTTCTTTCTTTTCCTACAGTTTTCGAGAATTGTTAAGTGAGCATACTGCTAAACTATGCGTGTCTTATCTTGTCAAGCACCATTTTACTACAATTTTCAATAAACTAGGTAAATACACGTTTAAAAACTTTATTTTTTGTTTGTAATCAATGTTGATGAACTTATACAGACCTGTACTGAGCAGACTCATGCGGAAAATTGTAAACTGATATCCAACAATACTAACAAAATTATTGCATTTATATTAACAAAGCCTAATTTTCACCTTCTTTTATTTCAGTTTCTTTTGGACAAGTACCATTAAGTCAAACTGGATTGACGTTGTATTGGACCTGCTTTAAATAAAAGCTTCTAGTTAAAGTTTCCAAATAAATTTGTATTAAGAGATTGTTTCAATAATAAAAGGCTGCTCAATGCATATATGATAATTTTATATTCTTACGATTTATTCATTAAGAGTAGTAACAATTCAGTAAAGTAATTATATTATTTTTATTTTTTTATGCATATTATTTTATTCGGTAGGTACACGCTCATGATTTTATATGCAGCTTAATTTATTTTAAGATTTAAACATCATAAATCTCGATTGTGAAGTTTACAAGTATTATTATTATTTACAGATAGTACAGTTTATAAAACTGTATCTAACTTAAGTTTATATAGCGCTGGCTGCTGGGCCTCTGGCTATGCAGTTTTTACATGGTATGTTTGCTTATGTATATATGTATGTATGTATGTACATGTTTAGATTTTGCTGTATATATTGGTGTCTTTTAAAAAATTTATATTTTTTTGTGTTTTGTGGGGAGGGGTTAGCAAGGCAATTTAAAGGGTTACAACTGTTTTTGGTTTCTTTGATTAAGAAGGGTAGGTTTTCATTTAATTAACTTTTGCGGATAATGCTTAGGGACAAAAAAGAATTCTGTCATGTCGCATTCAGCTCGAGTTGCATGCATATACATATATATATATTTACAAGTCCAGGAATCTTTTTATGCAACTTTAAAGCTTAAAGTAACTCAATAATTATAATCTTTTCTGAATACAATATTTCTTTAATATTTTTACATTCATTTTGGATTCAGTTTTTTCTATTCGTTTATGTTTTTTGTATACGAATGGAGAAACAGCAAGCTATCAACAGATCCAGAATTAAGTCCACTTCTTTTTTCAAATATTATATGGTCTGCATTAAAAAAGGACACTTCAGCCGCAGCATTGCTAGCTGGTATTGCATGAATTTGCAGTGTTAGTTTTTACAAGTTAGGGTAAATGCTTTGATTTTTACGCCACCATTCCATTAAATTGAAATTCTCTGTCATTTGAATTAACTCTTTACTATACCTTTCAACTTCGTTTTCAGGTTTTATTATGACCTTTGAAACATTATTATTCAGCAAATTGGGGTAAAAGAAGTGTGCATCGGCGGTATTGTCGAAAACTAAAGAACTTGAATGTATTGAAGTTTCATTTAAATAAGACATTAATGACGAATCTTGGACTTAGATGAGCTTGGACAGTCTGTTTTTAAAGGAAGTGTCGAGTTTGGTAGTACATTCTGAGTTTGTGCACTATCTGTAATGCGAGAATTGCAAAATTCCTTTATAGTCTCCATGGCATCTGGCTGCATATTAATAGCCGGCGGATATAAAAAGTATGCAGCTTTATGCCACAAACTAAGATTGGCAACCCATATTTCTTCAATGTTTTCAATAATTTTTTTCTTAAAAACTAAAATTGCTTCAATATCTTCAGTATTTCGCTCGCAAATACTTTTAATTAGTGTAAAAAACCTATATGCCTTGCTTAATAATGCATTTTATCGATTAAGCTTTTAGTTGCGATTATTATTAAATGATTGTATCGATACATTTTTTAAATATTGCGTATTAACAAGTAAACAAAAACTTGATATATGAAAAAAGTTTAAAAAATCTAAACTAGGTGATTTAATAGGAAAGTAATCGGTGTGAATATTATTCGCGACGAATGGAAACATAGTTCAGTTCAAACATTCAGTTCGTTCGATTAAACTGTGCCATGAACCGCGCTGTTTTGTTTGAATCGCTGTTACGCGTAAATACTCAAAAATGCCGGTTTTTGGCTAGAAGGTATGCGGCGACATTTATTAAGACCGATGATCCAGAAAACGCACTTGACCCTAAAGAATACATCGAGTTTAAGAAACAGCTACGATCACAAAATGTTTATCAAAAAGACGGACACACGTGCTTGCAAGTTGAATGCCGGCTATGCAAACGTTTTGAAAGCGTCACAAGAGCACCAACAATTCAGGAAGCGCGGAGTGCTACCCTGATAGCTTATATAAATAAACGAACGGGTGTGTACAATTTGTATGCTAGTTCCTTAAAAATTGAAAATATCTCGAAAATTCTTTTCATAGGTACCTTCATTTGCCCGAATTGCGATGTAAAAACGTCGTTGTCGAATGCCTTGGGCGCTTACCAAATGTCCGCGACAACTGGTGGCTTTCAGCGTCAGTCGAAAAGCGAAGTTACTTACGTTACAAAATTTCCAGGTATTATTGATGTGCCACAAGAAGTGTGCGATCGCATTGGGCTAAGAGGCCTAAAAGAAGAGGACTGTAAGGCCATTGGCGCTAAGTTTGAACCTGACCTCGACTTGCTTCATTTCAAGCTTTCCAACGCCGCACAAAAGGTTGTAGGTGAGAAAATCTTGCATTTGGCCGATCGCAGTGAGGAGACGTTCCAAAGTAGCGCCCACTCCGGACTTTTGATACATGGACCGATTGCCAAAAACAAAGCAGTGCTAGTGAGCAATTTGATTGATTTTATCGTGCTGGCCACACAAAACATAGACACGCGTACGTTCTGTCTAAATCCAATTTATAAGCCTCTGTAATCTTGTTCTGTATTCTTGTAGATTGCGTCGTTTGTCTTCCATATGAGCTGAAAATACTGCCACAGGAGTGCCTACCAGCACTTGAACGATTTAAGGAGTTGGTGTTTTGGCTCAATTATGATGCCACACATAGTTGGGATGCGGCGCGTGCCTTATCACTCAAATTGAATGAGAAGCGTTGCATGCTTATACGACCAACTGAAACGGATCCAGCACCGCATGTTGCGCTACGCCGTCGCCTTAATCTGCGACATATACTTGCGAAGGCAACTCCTGTCCGGCACAAATCCATAACCACTTTTGGTGCGCTACGTAATGATATTCTTAGCGAACTGCAGAATATTGAAAAGGTTAATGGGGTGAAGTGGAAACGGTTTCCGGTCCTAAATAAGCTGCTAAAAGGACACCGCAAGGGTGAGCTGACCATACTGACGGGTCCTACTGGCAGTGGAAAAACGACGTTTATGAGTGAGTACTCGCTGGACCTGGCAATGCAGGGTGTTTGTACACTTTGGGGTTCATTCGAGATTCGCAATACAAGGTTAGCCGCCACACTCCTGCGACAATACGTGGGATATCCTTTGAATGATAAACTGCATGAGTTTGCTCACTGGTCCGAAGAGTTTGAACGCATGCCTATGTATTTTATGACATTTCATGGACAGCAGCCCCTCAAGCCAGTGCTGGAAGCCATCGAACATGCGCAATACGTACATGATATCAGCCACGTGATTATTGACAATTTGCAGTTTATGATGGGGGTCTCCTCCTATCGCACCGATAAATTTTGGGAACAAGACGCCATTATTGCCGCGTATCGAAGCTTTGCCACCAAACACAACGTTCATGTGACTCTGGTCATGCATCCACGAAAAGAACGACAGGAAGATGAGTTGACAACGAGCTCAGTTTTTGGCACAGCCAAAGCAACGCAGGAAGCAGATAATGTACTCATCATACAGGACAAACGTTTGACTTCAGTGCGTGGCAAGAAGTATTTGCAAATAGCGAAAAATAGATACAGCGGTGACTTGGGCATAATGCCGCTAGAATTCGACAAAGAAGCGCTTAGTTATTCAACTACTTTAAACAGCGCGAAAAGGAAACGTGAAAAAGAAAAGACTGCTGGAGAAAGTTAATTACCAGTAAATTGTACTTTGGATTGCACATACAAACTTAAATGTTAAGCGTAATGTGCGAGTATATATTCTTGATTCCTATTTGTTAAATCTACGTTACGTCGAACTCTGTTTGTAGTTCTTTGTGTTCATTATTTTCTTGCCACACATGGCACATATGGCTTTTTTGTAGGCACACGCTTGGCAATAGTGGGCTCCCATTTGGTGAACTTTTTGTCTGCATATGCTGAAACATTCAGAAAAAATTTTAAGAAAATTTATTGTTTGACGGACAATTAACCTACCGACAAGGAGCTAGTGAAGTGCCAATGGGATTGTATTTCTCCCGCGCTGAAGATAATGCTTTGTTTTCGTTGATTTTACGCCCTCCGGCAGCAGCAGTGCTAGTTCTCCATGGGTTTGGTGCCGAGACTTTGGTTAATTTTGACTGGCATTTTTCACAAACCATTTTCCTGCCTTAAAATGCAAGACTTAATATTAGTTGTTTCGGTGTGATTTCTTTTTATTTTTGTTGGGCAAATGCGATTTTGTGTTGTCGATATCGATAACCGATTCTAAGAAAATGATAGCTGTATTAAAAATTAATTAATTTATACATGTATAGCCGAGACTAAATTATATCGATATAACAGCTGTTTGATTTGGTCTGGCGAAAACATTTTTGTTGTCTTTTTACAAATGGGCACAAAAAACGACGAAAGTTTGCGGTAAATTTATTTTAAACTTTATTGCTCCCAGAACATTTAAAAAAAATTGGTTTTATTTAGTGAACAGTTAATAGCTGCCGTGCTAAAAAAGCGGGCAGCTTTGTCCAGAGCTCAGAAGGTTGTTGAGATTCTTTTGGAACCGAATATAGAAGAGAGCCTGTTTTTGTCTTTGGTTTGTTTATAAATGTATTAAAGATAGCAATAAATACTAAAAAAAATGCATTACAGCTGATGGAAATTAGCCCGAACCATTATAGCGACATTGTCGATGAACGACATATAACTAAAATTTGCGGGTACCCGCTTTGCAACAAATCTGTGGATAAGTATGTTAAGAAATGCTGTATTTAATCAGATAATAATCAATCGTCATTTTTATTTAATTTAAAGAGTGCCTACTCAACAATACCAGGTCTGTGCTATTCGCAATAAGGTGTATGATCTTACGGAACGCAAGAAATTCTGTTGCGGTTATTGCTTTAAAGCATCCGAATACATCAAATCCCAAGTCCCCACCTCGCCACTATGGATGCGAGAGCAAGAGCCAAAACCTAGGTTTCAGCTATTGCCACACGATAGTTAAGGTTATACAATATTCTAGTTAAAAATTCCTTATTGATTTAAGTATTTTTAAGATTTATATTTGTTTTTACAATTGATTTATAATTTACGTTGAGGGAATATTAAAGGTATACATATCAGAGACCTTTACAACTAAAAACGTATTTTATTATAATGAACAGAGTAAGGTTAGAAAACATGTTCTTGATTATATCATTATGATGTTATCACGCTCTAGCGTTAAATCAGCCTCACGCTTTGCATCCTCTTCAGACCATTCACCACATTTTGAAAGAACATCGGTTTCGCGGACAGGCTCGCTCTGCTTAAGTTTGTAAGGTTAGCCAAAGTTATAAGAGAAAGTGATTAAGTAGTTATACCTCTTTATCGCCGGCCGCCAATTTGGTGAACATATTTGCATACATTTTCTTTTCCTTGTTTTTTGTTTCTTTAATCTTTTGCTTGCAGATGACAACATGGTTGGCAGCAGCTTTGTTTCCAGGCTCTAATTGTAAGACCTGAAGTAAAACAGTCAGTATGAATTTTATGATGAAGCTAACTTCTTTTTAAGAGCTACCTTTTGAAAATCGTCCAAAGCATCATCTAATTCGTTGATTGTTAAGTTGCACTGTCCACGACGGTACAAAGCTTTTAAATTGTTGCCATCTAAAGCAAGCACTGCGTTGCACTGAGATTATAAAATATGTGGTAAATAATAAAGTTTACACCTAGAATGTTTATGCTAACCTCTTGCTTAGCTTCAAAGTGGTCATTTAACTTTTGATGGCACAAGGCAATGTTGCTATGGGTAGCTACTTTCAGCTTTTTGACTTCCTCATCAGAGTCTGCAGTGCTTGGCAATAAATTTTTGCACTTGGTATACATTTTGATGGCTAAGGCCCAATTTTCCTTTTTAAAGTAATTAGTTCCCTTATCCTTGTAGACCTTAGCCTCCGCAATGCGTTCGCTGTCACTCAGTTTCCATTCTTCTAGACCCTTTCCGCAATCAATTAACTTGACTGTATATTCGACGGTCGAGTTCGGCGGTATCTTAAAGTCATCATGACCTTTAGTACCAAAGGCGTATTTAGATTGAATTTTGATTCTATCAAGAAGAAATGTGTTATTGTTGATATTACATTTGTAGACAAAATTGTTTACTTTGACTTTTCTCCAATGTTCATTTTCTCAAGGGCAATTTCTAGACCCTCTACAATGGCGATGGCGCTACCTTCACCATAATCAAACTCAACATCTCGTTCTTCAAAAGTGCGCCCATCGTAAGTTCCAGAAATGTGGGCTACAAATGTTAACCACATAAATATACAGTTCACGAGCCCGTAACCGCATACTGCTGAATAGCGATAAAAACTTACCCTTAACAAATGCACCGTCACTAGGAGTGCGTTTTCTTTCGCTTTGTTCGAGAATAGTGCGTTCTATGCTTCCATCTTGATTTGGGCTTAGATCTTCCCCCTTCCAGCCCAGCATTTCTAGCTAATAAAATGTTTAACAAAGTAACAGTTAAATTTATTCTGATGGATAATACCTCAAAGATGAGCGTGGCTTCTGGTGGAATTTTTGGCGGACTGCCAGCACTGCCGTAGGCATAATTTGGGGCACATGTCAAAAAGCAACGCTCGCCCAGTTTCATTGTAGCTACACCCATGTCGAAGGCTTTGATAACGCGACCTAGCCAAGTGTTATATCGAATAAGCACATAGTACTCAAAAGTTCATAGAAGTTTCTCGAATTGTTTGTTCTTACCTTTGCCGAGCTCAAATTCAAAGGGCTCATTGCGGCCGACGCTTGAATCAAATTCGGTGCCGTCTACAAGTCTGCCGGTATAATGCAATGCCACTTTGCAGCCGGTGTTCGGAGTTTCAGAGCCGTGGCCAACCTTTAAAATTTCTTTTAAAACACCGCCATCACCCGACAAATCGATTCCCTTTATTTCTTCCGGCATTTTTATTTAAGTTATTTGATTTCGAAGTTAAGAACTTGACTTGCTTTGAGAACGAAAAAAATGTACTAAAATAATGGCACTTGAAATTCGGGCTGTCAACTCGACACTATTGCAAGTAAGCGGTGGAGATGCTAACTCACGAATTGTTAATTTTTAAATTAACTTAGTGTTGTACAGTAACATTCGCATTTATTAAGCCAAAATAATTGTTTGGCAAACTATAAAAATAAAGGCGGCGAATACAAAAATTTAATATCTGTAAGTATTTAGTTAGGGCCCAGGTAGCAAATCAAAATCAAATTGCTTTTATTGTTGCAGGAAAATTTTAATTCGAGAACGTAACAAATAAATGTTTAAAGTCGAAACTGTAAATAAATAACAGAATTACTTCATTTAAATTTTGCATTTGTATCAATTATTTTATATGGTTTGGAGGTTTGGGGTGATTGTGCAGCGGTGACACACTTGAATTGCAAAGAACCTAGACTAAGAGTCTAAAAATGCAAATTGATGTTTCACTCTATTGCTCCACTTCTCGACTCCATAAAAAAGCAGATATTAGCATGATTGATCCCATACTATTTATGTTTTAAATATACATATTTTTGTTATTAAGCTGTAAGGGCTATGTATACATATGTACATATGTATGTATATTTTCGAATTTGTCAGTTAATGCATATGCAAATGTTAGGGTAAATAAATAAATACCAGAACAGGCTGAAGATGAACAAACTGGATGGAGCAGAAAAGATGATTAGAATATCTTTTATTAGCACATTGCAATCAAATCCGGTAAATCCGAACTACAAAATAAGATCGACCTTTGGGAGCTATATATGTATATGATATAACTAACCGATTTTGATCAAATGTGGTACAGTGAATGGTAGCTCTATAAAATTATACCCCACAAACATTTGTTTCACAGTTAAGTTCTATTGGGCCCCCATAAGTCAGTTTCATTATAATCAAAAGTATTTAGCAAAAATTATCGCACCTAACAATTGAAAATTATGACGAGCCATATGCTCAACGATTAAAATTTTGCGCCCGCTATCTATCAGCTATCTACCGCGAACAATGTCAGCAAAACATATCGGCTTTACTCTGGACCAGCATCACAACATACCTTGGGCACTTCATCAAAACCGCTACGTTAAGGAACTGCAAAAGAGGTCCATTGCTTCTAAATTAATGGAGCAAGCTCTCCCTTCGCTGTAAACTGATAAAGAAAGGGACCTAATAAGAAGACTGAAAATGATATGTTTTAACGATCTATAGTTGGCAACGACAAACTGAAAGAAGAGAAAAATGTTATTACAGTCGTATCTGGATATAGTAAACTTATTATTGCAAGGCCTAACGATCTAGCACGACATGGTGCCTCCACCCTGACTACTTCTCCTGCGCCGTTTTGTGGTATTGGTTGGTCCACGATCAAAACCATGATAAACAAATGGGCCGCAGGAGAACATAGGAGATACTGGTTCTCCCTTCCGGGGCTTCCGTCAAGCAAAAGTGCTTGTCAAACCTCTGGATGCAATCAATACAAAAGGTCTTGGCAAAGCGGACGTAAAGCTCCTGGTAGCTTACCTATCTGGCCACCATCGGAATTTTCAGAGTGCAGGCTCTGTCACCATTCCCTGTGACTGCCCAGCGCTGGTATGGGACAAAGCCTGTCACATGGGAAATGAACGGATTAGACCCTTCCATCTCAGGTCAACACCAACAAAAGACCTACTGCTATGTTACAAAAGACCTTTTGGTCGCAGTGCCCCACCTCTCTGTGAGGTACCCTTTTTAGGAAAAGGAAAAATTGCAAGGCCTGTACACAGTATCAAGAATGTTTACTATATCAAAGTTAACATTTTTATACCCTGTACCGTATGGTCCAAGGGTATATTAAGTTTGTGCAAGCCGAAAATGTATGTAACATATAGAAGGAGACGTCGGAGACACCCCAAAGTTACCCAATATATGATCAGGGTGAATAGAGAAGTCGATATACCCATGTCCGTCTGTCCGTCTGTCCGTCTGTCCGTCTGTCCGTCTGTCCGTCTGTCCGTCCGTGTGAACGCCTAGATCTCAGAGATGGTAAGAGCTAGAGTTACCAAACTTTCACATTAGATCCCATATTATTCCATAGGAGGCAAGTTTATTTTATTTTTTTGATATCGGGGCTAAATTATATAGCTCCCATAGGGGTGTTTGAGACGACCTCGACAAAAAAAAAGCGTTTTAGATGAATAATTTATTTGTTTATGAAGATATCGTAACGAAATTTGGTATTCGAAAGTTTTTTATAGTTCCCAATCACTGTACCAAATTTGATCGAAATCGGTTGACTATATCATATAGCTCCCATAGGACCGATCGGCCAAAATAACTTTTTTAAAGAAAAATTCGCTATATTTCGTTGTTTAATAAAGATATCCTAACCAGATTTGGCGTTTGGAAATTTTTTAGACCATTTAAGCAATGTGCCAAATTTGAACAAAATCGGTTGACTATATCATATACCTCCCATAGGTCCGATCTTCCAAAAAATCGATCGATTTTTTAACAAAATTTGCTGTGTTTCGTTTGTTTGTTAAGATATTGGGACCAAATTTGACATTCGTGAGTGTTTTATAGTTCCTAAGCACTGTACCAAATTTAATCCAAATCGTTTGACTAGATCATATAGCTCCCATAGGACCAATCGGTCCAAAAACACGTTTTTTATACAAAATTCGATGTGTTTTGTTTGTTTGTAAAGATATTTGAAATAAATTTGGCATTCATATCTGTTTTAAGGTATTTAAGCACTGTGTCAAATTTTTATTGAAATCGGCTGACTATATCATATAGCTCCCATAGGAACGATCGGTCAAAAAAAAAATGTTTGCTTAAAAAATTCTTCTGTATTTGGTTTTTTGTGAAGAAATCGGACTTTATTACAAGCTAGTGGTACAGGGTATCCTAAAGTCGTCCGCGCCTGACTTTACGTCCGCCATTTTTTTGTTTAAAACTTATTTTATTTGTTCAAAATTGACCGTTGTGTATGTAAATGCAAGAGATCATTAGAATATATGTTATTTATACGGAACGGAAATATACTATGTATGCTTATTGAAAAAAATCACGAATAGATGTTTGCTTCTTGCGTTCATAAATGGACTTCTGGACTTCTACTTCACGTAGACTTCGCAATGCTCTATCCAAAAATCAAAACCAGCAATAACGTCAAGAATCAGCTGATTTTTGAAGCAATCAACAGCAAAAGTACAATTAAGGGAAATTCCACTTTCTGATTTATTTTTTGTTTTTTTCGTTTGTTTCTGCTTATAATTATTCAGATTACTTACACTCAACTCAACCTCTTGCACTTTAGGTAACTTTCGGCTGGCACAAGCTTAATATACGTCTAAAAACGCAACTCCCAAAGGAACAACAAATATTGCGGAGCTCGTCGGCTTAATTACAGAACATTGTTGCATTACAATGTTATTTATCGATTAAAAAAAAACCGCCAAATGCAACAGCTGTTCTTTGAAAGTACAGAAAATACTTATTTTTTGTATTATTAATTAATGCACAATTTTGCAGCTTTTAGTCTGCCAGCTGAGGGAAAGCTTCGCTCAGTAAAAAAGCTTTTCGCTAAAGACGAGAAACGAGTAACGGTTGACGGTTCGCTCGATTCTCGATCGAACGCTCTAATCAGACGAAAGCGAACGTTCGCTGTAAACGAACCAATCCGTTCTGAGTTGCGGTGGGGCTGCCTGTGAATATTGTTGTTTCTTCGTATTAATTTATTTTGTGGTTTTTTATTTTAATCGTTAATAAATTACAATTAATATTAAAACTCCAAGTAGCACAGACATCGTGGAATAAAAGCTTAATTTCAAGAAAAAATAGCGCTATGTGTGTAGTATTAGTATGAGCAGCACAGATGTAGCTAAAAACATGTTCAACAAGAAATTGCAAAAATACCAACAACAACCACAACAAACTAGTATTAAGAAAAACAAATTATTTACGATTTATGATTATTTATATTAATTTTACTTAAAACTTGTATAAAATTTGATGCTGGTAATTAATTAACTTACTTAATGTAATTCATGAATCTGAAATGTATTTCTTTGTGTATGCGTGCGCCTGCGCTGTGTGTGTGAGTGCGTGAATATGGAAAGTTAAGTTTATAATCGAAATCACTTGTTTTCGTTGTTTTTTGATTTTTGTTATTTTGTTCGCTGTTGCTTGGCGGATTGTGCTTTCGGTTGCCGTCTGGTTGGTTTGCCTTTTTATCGTTTCGTCGTTGTCTCAACTCGCGTATTTAATTTTTTTGTACTGTTACAGTTTCAATATTTATATTATTCGTCGGCATGTTTCCTTTATAATTGCGAAAAGCACAAGTAAACAACGGCCAAAGTAAATACATACAATAATAATAATAACAGCAAAGCGTAAAAGATATAATCTACAAAAAGTAACACAAAGTAGCAATATGGAAATGCATTTTAATTATTGTTTTTTAAAAACAAATACATGTAGCCTTGATTTGGCTTGATGCAGTCGCCGAAAACTAAGCGAAAGTCGGCGGTGTACGCGCTTGTGAAATATTTATGTGTGATTATGTTAACAAGTGTAGTACACAGTGGGCTGAAGCTTATGAATGCAAAATGAATAAAAAACCGGTGTTTAGATCAAATATAATCGCTTAAATTCAAAAGCCAAGGCTGACCTTAAAAGTATATCAACTACAGCAATATTCCAAATATTGTTGTTGAACGTGCCGTATTAAACTTGATGCTATGCGTAAATCGAAAAAAAAAATATATCTGTATACTTATATGCATTTTTACCATACATATGAACAACAAATATATGTATGTATATATTTTTTTAAGGTTTTGAAGCAGTGTGCAAACGCCGTCGTTGACGACAAGAAATGAATATAAAAAAGTTACATAAAAGAAAGTTTGCAAAGTGCCGTCAAATCAGATACTAATAAAAAGGAAACAGAAACAAACTTAATAAAAAAAACCTGAACCTGAACAAAAACCAATAAATGTTAAACCCAGCGCAGCATTGAAGATGGTAATGTGTTTGGAACCGAACCACATATAGCAACAGCCTTCTATTAAGTGAAAACAAACTCGATGTGATGATTGTGGATGTCACAACTACTACAGTAACAAGTAATTTAAATGTTGAAACAATTGAAAGCGCTTCGTCGATGGTAGCAATTAACAGCAACAAAAGCAACTGCAGCAATAGGGCCGCGGCGGTGGGGGCAGCGTCAAGCAACGAAGAATGTGGCTGCAACAAAATCAAGAAGCAACCGCGTCGAATATCTCTAAATGAAAACCACAACAAATATTATAATAACAACGGCAATTCCAATACTGATGTACAAATATTTACCAATACAAGGGAGCTCAATCAAGTCAATTTAAATTCATCGTCAGCAACGACGACGACTACAACTACATCGACAACATCATCGTTATTGTTGCCGTCGCCGCTGCCGCCGACCTCAGTTGAGGCTGCGGCGAGATCTACTAATACATTAACAACAAGTCCATCAACTGAGATAGTACGACAACAACAACAGCGGCAACGACAACAACTGAGGCCTAAGCAACAGCTGATTATGTCGCCAACAATGTTTGGAGGAGCCTCAACATCATCATCGTCATCAACATCATCATCAGCAACAGCTACGTCTGCCAAATTGCGAAAATCTCATTCAACGCCAGCGCTTAAATTCGTTGGCAGCAGCAACAATGTTGATAGCACCGAACGTTACTGCGGTCACAGCACTCGCCATGAGAATATAATCAACAGCGACTTTAACAGGAGTAATAATAATGGCGTTGATTCGGCAATGGATGCTAGCCATTTTGGCATCAATGATGTTGCCATAGCCCATTACACGCGACAACAGCACCAACAACAACAACCGCCTCTGCAAACACTCTTAAAAATACAGACGGCAAAACCAACAATAGCAGCGACGACAACAACAACAACAACAACAACATCATCATCAGAAACGCCAACTACACCGGAATCTTTACGTTTTGGTTGTGCTCATTACAAGCGACGTGCAATGTTTGTGGTAAGTTCTAAAATTCAAACATATGTACATAAGTACATAAAGTCAGGCTGATAAACGTTTGAAAAGAACGCGCTTAGGGCTCGATGATAGTCACCACCTTTCTCACCAATAGGTGATACCTAATCAAAAAAAAAATGTATTCCTTCTTTGATTTTTTTTGTTGCATCATACATATCCAAGGTCGTAGAGAGAATATCCGGGCCCCGGGGAATTTCTCGGACCCGGCCCCCTATTAATTTTTCTTAATTCATGAAAATTCGTATGTATGTATAATTGTAGAAAAAATTGAGATCAACATAAAAAAAGTACAGAACGGATTTCTAAAAGAATTAACATTTTATAAAATCATAATAATGCATTTCATAAAACTCCAATGCAAATCTAAAAAATAAGCCACTCAAAGAAGTTTGCATTTTTTATTAACTGTCTTACAAATGATTCACAATAACCGTCAGTCAAGATGCTTAGAATTTCGCCTTCCGTGCTTTAGCTGAGGCGAAAGCTTTTATAATAAGTCGAGTTTTCTTGCTAACTCACATTCCAATCACAAAGTTGCTAATCCTGAGACTCGACTCTCCCCGAATGACTCCCGAGTCCGGGCCCCTCCGAGAGTTCCGGGCCCGGGGGAAAAAGTCCCCGACAACCCTCATTTCTTATCTGTGAATGGGCGACACGACTTTAGCATTTTTAAAAGGGTATTATTGTTGGGATGTCTTAAAATGAATATAAAATAACATAGGCACGAGAAACACGCAAGGAGCGGAGACCCCTAGTTTCTATTTAAAACAGTAGTCGAATTGTACGCTAATCATTTTACAGCAAAGATCGTATAGAAAATGCTATATCGTGGTTTCTTTTCCAGACCTGCTTTCATTATTACGGTTTTGAGTATAAATTCGCAGAGAACATAGGTTTTTTTTTCGGGGAAGAGCAACATTCTTTATAGTGCAAGCCGAAAATGTATGTAACATAGGTAAGGAGATATAGGAAACCTCCAAAGTTACCCAAATTATGATCAGGGAGAGTAGATCTGTCTGTCCGTGTGAAGTTTTCCGTAGCCCAATTTAACGTCCGATAGTTTTAATACGATAAATCTTTTCGCTGTATGAGGATGCCATCCCCAGTCCCCTCTGAAGTATTTACCACAAAGCCATTCGACGCAGATTGTTAAAACCCACCCACACCTTTCGATTCCGTCTGGAAATATAGTTTTACGTGTATTTGCTAAAGTTCCAAGCTGGAACATAATGGTCAAAATTATAGATATGAATAATAGTAAAATTGATTGCGGTTGTATCGGTTACAAATTGTCGCTAGATAACTCTTAAATGTAATATCTCTGGTAATATAAATTAGAAGTAGCCAAGCTATAGCTTGTTTAAAAGGTGACATTTTAGACTTTCTTTTGTTTGAAGACATTATTAAAATCGCCTTGAACCTTCAAATTAGCATTTGTTTCGAATGCTGCAGAAGTTTCTTAATGGTGTAAATTTAAATTCCGTGGAATTCTACAAAACACACTTGGATCACTTTTTCGATTTATAACCGAACTTTTCGAATACCTAATATGCTGTGTACATTCCAGGAGTTTTTTTATTTTTTTCCCCGTAGGGGTTCCTCAAAAAGAGGTTGGGCACTACAACCAAAAGATCTTTTGGACCATACCCATAAATTACGGCAAAAGATTTTCCGCTTTCCGCATGAATAGCAGTAGGTCTTTTGTCAGTCACAGAGAATACGTCTGTGGTTTCATCATCTTCGAGACACAGTTTGCACTCTGTAGAGTTCGATAGACCAATTTTCTGTAGATGGTATCTAACAATGTGATGGCCTGATAGGTATTCTACCAGGAGTTTTAAGTCCGTTCTGCCAAGACCTTTTGTCTTGATCATATCCAGAGGCTTGACAAGCACTTTTGCTTGACGTAGCCCCGGTAAGGAGAACCAGTATCTTCTATGTCGTGTTACCATCCTCTCCTGAGTGTCCAGGACGGGGTTTGAAGGTAATTATGGCATTTTTTAACAATCCTGGAGGAGATGCTCCAAGATGATTTATTATTAAGCCCAAAGCATTGCTGTAAAACAAATTATTATTTATACAAAAAACTGTACTTTTTTGGTGATCATTATCTATTTTCCGCAAGTCCAATCACACTATTATGAGGTAGGGGCTCCTGCTTTTCGTTGTGATCACTTAAAAGTAAAGTAAATTCTTTTTTTGTTGCTTCCGAATATTTACTTACTTATTTAAACGCTTCTAAACAAACAAATAGAGCCCCTGTGCGCCTTACGAGTGCTTCGCGACATCAACCTCCGGTCACATCTCTTTTGTACACATGGCCGGCCTTTAAATTTCAGTACAATTGGGAGAATTGCTTTTTACCAGTGAATTGTGTTTACGACAATAACACCAACAGGCACAACAATAGAAAAAATATAACAACAAGAACAACCTGCTATAGCTTAAAAAGTATTGGTGTGTTTTTCTACGTTATCGTAATTATTTCACTACCCAGCAAATCAATTTGACTAGAGTATCTAAAAGTTTTAGCACCTTTATTGATAAAGAGAATTAATGAGGCATCATTTTCTTAAAATTTGTTTCTTTTCTATAGAATTTATGTAAGAATTTTCCATTCTTTGGATGTGCAATTATCATACTACGGCATCAAACGTTTGTATTGTTCTATCTTTAGCATGCAGTTAGTAAGTTTAAAGATTTCAGTAGGGCAAGAAAGCGCTTAGGAATTTTCTTGATAAGTTATATTCGTGTTTACATAATTAGCAAATGTAAAACCCTAATTAGTTTTTAAAATTAATCCATTATTTACTATGGCATCAAACGTTTGTATTGATCTATCATTAGTATACAGTAAGGGAGTTTCCATATTCCAATAGGGTAACACATAAAGCGCTATAGGACTGTTCTCGATACGTTATATTCGTGTTTCTATAATTAAGCGCAAACGTTAAAACCTTAAATAGCATTTAAAATTAATCCATTATTTAACACGTTCGGCGAAACTTATTACAAATTTTAGTATTCATTGCAATTAGAAAAAATACAAAATGTAAATAGTTATATGTATAACTGTATAACTGTTGAAACAGTTGGGTCGATCCAAATACACATAGAACAATGTGTGAAACAATAAATAATATAAGCTCAATGTTAACTGCCATATTTACAATCCCAAGTGGAGCAAGACTCACTGTTACTCCCAGACTGTCCCCGCTCCTGCTCTTCTAAAACCTTATTCAAGAAAACCTTATACATGCTGTGATAATTTCTAACCTAATCCATATTTGCTTAAGACTATTAAGTATTTGGTTAGTCGTCTTATTTAAAGACGTTTGAAACATCTGGCATAATACAAACGACGAGTTCTAAAACTACAAATACATACAGTATGCATATATAGTATATAGCGATGGTTAAACACAATAAATAACCAAATTTAACCAGCAAGGAAACACGTTCCAACAGGTGATCATTCTGCAATGCACTCAGATAAAAGTTTAAATAAATTTGAGTACTCACTTTGTTTAAGGAGGAAAAGTGTACTTAGAGCTTTCTACTCGTAAATTCTAGAGCTTGTTGATCAAATGGCGTATCTTTGATTTTGTGTTCAAAGGCAAATCCAAAATACTTTTGTGTCGCAATCATCTTTAAGATTGTCAATTTGGATATCAAATGATATAATCTTGTCGCTGAATGAGTATGTGCAAGTTTGTCGAAAAGCTTTGAAGATTCCCAAAAATACTATTTAGTTTATGTATGTAATTAATAAAATTGACTTTAAAAATTCGATAAAAATAAATAATAATAATTAGATATTAGATCAATCTGCAAAAGAACTACCATGACAAGGGTATTTCCATCCTGTCTGATAGTAGCAATAAAGGCATTAAGCAAAGCCAAGATCACATCAAGGCTGGTCAAAGAAGTGAGCACGTCACTGGATAATTTAGGATCCAGGAAAAAGCTCACGATTTAATGGGTTCCAGAACATAACAACATTCCTAGAAATGAGCTGGCAGATAAACAACACCGCTAATCGGTCATGAACCACACTGTGGGATTGGTAACCACGTGGTACAGGACCTACTGATAATAGAGGAGAATAAAAAAACGACTGCTTCACTGGGCACAGATACCAGGGCTTAAACAGTCAGAAACCCTCCTCTCCAACTACAACCGTAAGAGGTTTCAAGTCATGGTAAAGCAAGGGAAGAATATCGTGAGAATCCTGACGCCACTTAAACAAAATTAGCATAGTGGATAGTGTTTCTATAGCATAGAGGAATAAACTTCTTCGCATGTATTATGTGAATGTATGGCACTCGCCGGTAAAAGAAACAAGCTCTTTGACATGAAAGTTCTCCCACCACAGATCGTTGTTACTTTAAGTCCAAACAAAATACTGCAATAAGCCATGAATGGTGTACAATAGATGGTTCGCAGTACCCAATAATAATAATAAGATATAATACAATATAAACACTATGCAGTAGTATATATATAATTACTTCAACACATTAAAAGTTAGAGTAGATATACATTTTTGACCCAATCCCTAATAAACTGCACTAAATTCAAGGCTTTTGTAACACTGGAAAAAATCCACAGACAGAAAAACCGTAGATTTATGTAGGTTAAAATATAAAAAATGTTGTTAGTTTGTGAGGATACTACGCACAAGTCCTCCGAAAAAATTTTATACGGCTTACTTCCAAGACTCGATATATATCGTTCCTCGATTCAAAATTTGATAAAAATTGCTTAGAAACTTTGGGAGTTAGAGCCAATAATGTCAAAATTTAAAGCAATTTGCCAAGAAGAGCCATTAAAGAATGCGTAAAGTAGGCAGGCACGACTTTGTTACTCTAAAGTTTATAAAATTATACAAAAGTGCTCACGATATTATGGTCTGGATGTCTTAAATTGAATGTAGAAGGCGTGAGTAGTTGAAACGCCTACTTTTATCCTCAAAACCAATAATCCATCTATGTTATACAACGTATTCCGTCCTCAGCCTCTGTTTCACAAGCTTACTCAAACAAATTTTTATAATACAATTCATTTAAATACGTCTATTTAGCTTATCAATTAGTGAATGTCTAATGAAATCGCGCGTTTTGAGACGTGTAAAAAAAACATCTTGTGTTTTAGTTTCCCCTTGATTTAATTAATGTTTATGATTCACTTAATTGAGTTGTATATTCCTGCCATGTTTATAGCAACGCCAAGTCGTCCATCGAAATTTACTGTTTTAGACATCGAACGCGTCACGTAGACCACTAATAAATTGATATGGCTTTTTTGGTTTTTGTAGACACCCTGCTGCAACAAATTCTACAAGTGCCGTTTTTGCCACGATGAGAATGAGTCCCATCACTTTGATCGTAAGACACTCACGGAACTCATATGCTCCGAGTGTAATACGCGACAGAAGGTGCAAGAGAAGTGCGAAAAGTGCGACGTTCGCTTCGGCAAGGTAAGACAAATCGAATATTTGAAATTAGCACTCTCTTAATTCGGAAACTTACACCTTGTATATGCAGTACACGTGCCTGATTTGTAATCTCTTTGATGATGCGGACAAGCAGCAATACCATTGTAATGGTTGTGGCATCTGTCGTATTGGAGGTGCTGATAATTTCTTTCATTGTGAGGTTTGCAATATGTGTCTGCCGATACAATTGAAAATTGATGGCCACAGAGTAAGTAGCTTGAAGACTTGCATATAACTACAATTATTTTTATTGAGTTCTTACTGCTTTCTTTCAGTGCGTTGAAAACATCTCGCGCTCACATTGTCCTGTTTGTCTAGGGGATATACACACATCGCGCATACCTTGCCACATTCCGGATTGCGGGCATTTGTTGCACAAAATGTGCTTCGATCAATTACTAGCCTCGGGCCACTACACCTGTCCCACATGCCAAACCTCACTTATAGATATGACCGCACTGTGGGAGTATTTGGATGATCAGGCTCTGCGCATGCCCGTGCCCGTTAAGTACGAAAATCAACGTGTGCATATATTCTGCAACGATTGTCACAAGGTTTGTCCAATTCCATAAAATTAAGACCAAAAAATGAAAAATGCAGTCATTGTACTTTGTATTTCAGACTTCCAAAACCAAATTCCACTTTATTGGGCTTAAGTGCGTCCATTGCGGCGCGTACAATACCACACAGGATGTAAAGCGTCGTATGTCCCTCGTCGCCGATGAGCCCTCGTCGGCATGACATAGGCTAAACCAAGCGCTTGTAATACTCAACAAGCAGCCAATTAGCAACAGGAAATCTCTTGCCGTGCTTCAAATTTGAAGATACTATTTTATGTATGAAACTGAAATCGAAACGCATTGAATTTATACCAAATTCGAGCTGGAATCGAATACAAAGCCTCCCTAAAATTTACAAAGTGGACAAATTAATTTTTGCACTCGAATTTGATTGTATTTTCAACAAATTTGTTTTAATCTCGAATTTTTTTATTAATCTGCACATTGACATTATTCAAAATACGTTAAGTAGCAACAGGTATTTAAAATATGCATACTATTAGGAAGGAAGAAAAATAAATTAAATATTTCGTTCAATTTTAAGTTAAGAACCTGTTGTCATGCAAATAAACAACAAAGAAAGGACTTTTGCACTATGTTAATGAAAATATGTTAATATTCTTTAGTTTTAGGTCTACTCAAATAAGTGTCTTTATTCGTATTATATTGTATTTATGTGAGTCTCAATATGTTCTATAATATTCAGGTATGTAACATGTTTATGTTTAAAAAATAAAATATATACATAGTTCCTTTATTGTTAGGAATGGAAAATGAAGTATATTTTATTTAGAATGTATTATAGTTTATAGTTAGATTAGTTTCCAATATAACCTTAAAGCTATTTTCTGGACTTAAAATAACTTCTAAAAAGCTGGCAAACGTTTTTAAAATTTAACCAGAAATAGTATGTATATCTTGTAGCTGTGCTGTGTAACTTTAATGATAACGAGAAATTGTTAAAATCTGTCTTAAAATATATCAGAAGATAAATCTCAGATTAATTGTTTTATAGTTATATTATACAGCCAACACATACAAGCAGCATTACTAGCTAGTACATTTTAAAAATATCTTTATACCCAGTTATTTTAAATATTTGATTGGCCTACTGAGCCTTTAATTTGTCAGCACCACCAGCCTCTGCGATGCGTTTCTGTCTGCGCTCAGCAGATTTTTTCTGTTTAGTTAGGAACAAGCCTAGGGCAACCAAAATAGCCCAGGCAATGTAGCCAAAGTGATAGACGGAAGTATAAAAGCGCCAAATGTTGTCAAAAGAGGACAGCAAGAAAGCAGTGCCCAAGTAGCTGAAGGCAAACCATTTTGAAATCCAGAATATGACATTAATGATATTGCGCCGCATGCCAGTGGCATCCTTGCGCACTAGCTTGTTCCACATATCCTCGAGCGGCACATAGAATGGAGCGCCCATAATGCAAAAGTAATGTCCGGGACGGAAGCCATGCCAATAGGCGGAACATAGCAGTGTAGCACCGGTTCTGAAATATTTAAAATTTGACTTAATATTAAGGATATCAGTGGAATTTGCAATGAATACCTGTCCAACCTGGGCAAGTTTTGAAAGAAAGAACCACAACAACAATACGATAAACAATACAAGCATACTATTTAGCCACTACCACATCGTATGGACTTCTGCACTTTGACTCACCTGTATTTTTTGCTTGGGAAAAGCTTGTACACATTTACAGCCAGCCAATATTGTACACAGACGTTCCAATGTTTCATACCTTCGCGGAAAGTCCAACAACGCTCCACCTCCAATACTCGAGTATTAACAATTGTGGTAAAGTTATAAGTGCGCTTATCAGCATCGCGTATTAGATGCTGGTAGCGCTTACGAGGACCTTCACCGTTAGTGGCATCCGCTTCGTCTGGATAGGCACCAAAGCCAGCCATAGTGCAGACGCATTCACTAAGTGTCAAACCTGTATAGATGCGTGCTCGGAATGTGAAGAACAGCGGCCAGACGTAAAGCAAGCGATAAATAAAGGAACGCTGTTTGTAGAACTCATCACTGAGCGCATACTAAAAGTAGAAATGTATTTATGTGCAAGATTATATGGTATACCATTTTAACCTACTTCTAATGGCCAAAAATAATTGGTGACAAGATAGAGACTACAGTAGAATGCAGCGCACTTTAATTTCTCCAGAGTTTCCCCTACACTAGGAGCGAAATCCTTAAAAGGTGTCTCAAAGTAGTCGCGATAAGTGCGGTAGCGATAATATGGACCTGGAAATATATAAATTTATAGTGTAAAACAATTTTAGAAATTCGATAATAGTCTATGAATTAATTAATTGACCATATAGACGGCTGGTATATTTATAGTAGCATATTTATAATCAGTAAATGACGAATGCTCAACTTTATAACTGATTGTCGTTGGTTGACTAATTAAAATGAAGCTTTAGGCTCAAAAATATGTCAATCAGTCGGCATGTTGACCGATTAAACTGTTCTTAGTAACAAGGTTTTTAGCTGCATACATAAAATTTCATTTGCGTAAGGAAATTCGCGTCTTTTGCTAAAATTATGTGTATCTCCTATGATCATACGGACAAACTAACATCGCTGAATCTATTATATTCCAACTGACCTGTCAGAACACCAATGTAATTGAAGCAATAATGTACAATTTCAGTTGCGCTCAATTGCTGCAGTTCCAAATCGTAGTGTGTTATCTCAATAGTAGCTTCGCTATTGACGTCACGATCTTTATTCTTTTCCTGTTCTTCGTGTGCTTGGATCCGCTTCCAGGCTGCCGTTTTTTCAAAAGCAATTCCCGATACCTGTAGTAGTAAATGCATTGAAAGTTGCGTCACATTGGTGGTTTTTATGTTATGTAACTAACCTTGAGTGTAAGTATCATTTGAATCATATTTGTATGACCGGGCACAGCTGGCAAACCAAAAAGATTCACTAATCGGAAGAAGACGAGGTAGCCGAACATGATAACAAATGTTACCAAATGGCATTGGCTAAATAAAATAACAAGAAAAAAATGACAGTTTTATACAATTACCAATAAAAAAAAAAAAAAAAATTGAATGCAAAATTGCTGCTTACCTTGGATGCACTATAAGAATGCTTATTGCTCCTAATGCTACTGAGACAGCACAGTGTAGGCAGTGGAATCCCGAAGCAATTACAACAACCAAAATGCCCAATGAAGTGCTTAGCAGTTTACGTTGAGTTTCATCTCGGATTTTTTTTACATAGCTGCCGGCACCAATGCAGGCCAGCAAGCAAATTACATAGATTACATCGTCAAGACTCATTGCTAAGCACAAACAACCGCGGATGCGGCACAATAAACTACGAATCAAGAATTAAAGCAGCTGATTGGCGACTAGGGATGCCGATGTTTCAATTTCGCCATTGTTGTCAAGCTAGGTTATTTGTCGTGCTGCCATACTGAGTAAAAAAGGTGAATGTGCTTTTAAATCAGTGTTGCCACTTGGCGCATCTGTTTCAAATAGCTTAATTTTTGTTCCGTTAAAGCTTTAATATCTCTTGCATTTCGACATTAACTTCTTGTTTTTCCTAGGGCTAGAAATAATAAAAATCAAATTATTTTTTTTTTTTTGCAAAAACCTTTGTAGCTTATTAGAAAGGCAATTTCAAATTAATGTAACTTAGAAACAGAGACATGTTTGTCCGTTTGTCAAGCAACTAGAATGTCAATATTTATCAAATCGAATTGGTAGAACAATCTTACAAAAAAAGTCACAAATTTTTTAATTGTTTTTTTTTTTTATGTACGAAAAAAATTTGTTTTCAAAATATGGCAAAAATTTTAATACTTTTTTGTATATATTGTAGAATATGTCCATTATGCGAGGCAATTAAAATTTGTTTAAATTACTGCATTTCCAATTTCCCATCATTATACCCTGTACCGTATGGTCCAAGGGTATATTAAGTTTGTGCAAGCCGAAAATGTATGTAACATATAGAAGGATACGTCGGAGACACCCCAAAGTTACCTAAAATATGATCAGGGTGAATAGAGAAGTCGATATACCCATGTCCGTCTGTCCGTCTGTCCGTCTGTCCGTCCGTCTGTCCGTCTGTCCGTCCGTCCGTCCGTGTGAACGCCTAGATCTCAGAGATGGTAAGAGCTAGAGTTACCAAACTTTCACATTAGATCCCATATTATTCCATAGGAGGCAAGTTTATTTTATTTTTTTGATATCGGGGATAAATTATATAGCTCCCATGGGGGTGTTTGAGACGACCTCGAAAAAAAAAAGCGTTTTAGATGAATAATTCGTTTGTTTATGAAGATATCGTAACGAAATTTGGCAATCGAAAGTTTTTTATAGTTCCCAATCACTGTACCAAATTTGATCAAAATCGGTTGACTATATCATATAGCTCCCATAGGACCGATCGGCCAAAATAACTTTTTTAAAGAAAAATTGGCTATATTTCGTTTTTTAATAAAGATATCCTAACCAGATTTGGCGTTTGGAAATTTTTTAGACCAATTAAGCATTGTGCCAAATTTGAACAAAATCGGTTGACTATATCATATAGCTCCCATAGGTCCGATCTTCCAAAAAATCGATTTTTTAACAAAATTTGCTGTGTTTCGTTTGTTTGTTAAGATATTGGGACCAAATTTGACATTCGTGAGTATTTCATAGTTCCTAAGCACTGTACCAAATTTAATCCAAATCGTTTGACTAGATCATATAGCTCCCATAGGACCAATCGGTCCAAAAACACGTTTTTTATACAAAATTCGATGTGTTTTGTTTGTTTGTAAAGATATTTGATATAACTTTGGCGTTCATATCTTTTTTAAGGTATTTAAGCACCGTGTCAAATTTTATTGAAATCGGTTGACTATATCATATAGCTCCCATAGGAACGATCGGTCAAAAAAAAAATTTTTGCTTAAAAATTCTTCTGTTTTTGGTTTTTTGTGAAGAAATCGGACTTTATTACAAGCTAGTGGTACAGGGTATCCTAAAGTCGTCCGCGCCCGACTTTACGTCCGCCATTTTTTTATTTCGATCTGTTGATCCCGATGATATTGGGCATTAAGTCCCAATACACAATCAATTTTTAAAGAAATTTTCATTTTCATTAATTAGGTTATATGTATTTCTTTTCACAAATTTATATTTTTCTCCCACATGTTTGTTCAGTTGTTTTTTTTATGGCAACGAGTAATACCTAAATTTTATTCTTTACTTCACTTTGGCATATTTCCCGATGGCGTCTTATTTTAAAAAGTTGTTAAATTCGTCCCCGCAAACGTCCGACTACAAAGTTGGCATTTTGAGAAATTTTCTTTTAAATTAATCTTTTAAAAATTGTATAGAATTAAATGAGGTTTTTACACATCGCGATTGACACTCTAAAGAAGTCAACAAATTTTTGCAGATGAATTCACAAAAACGAAATGGTGTTTCTAATTATAGATTAGCCGATTGTTTCAAAAGCATAAATCGATTCGGAGTACTGGATATGTAGCACACACGATTTTATTAAGGGGATTATTTAATTATTACTATTGTACATGATTTTTATTTTTATGTGAAAAATAACAGTTAACATCTAACATTTTAATATAAATTAATAATAAAAATGGCGTACGTAAAGACGGGCGCGGACGACTTTGGGATACTCTGTACCACTGGCTTGCAACAAAATCCGGTTCCTTCATAAAAAACCAAAAACAGAAGAATTTTTAAGCAAATATTTTTATTTTGATTGATCGTTCCTATGGGAGCTATATGATATAGTCAACCGATTTCGATCAAATTTGACACAGTGCTTTAATACCTTAAAAAATATCTGAATGCCGAATTTGGTTTAACATCTTGACAAACGAACGAAACACAACAAATTTTGTATAAAAATAGTTTTTTTGGAGCGATTCGTCCTATGGGAGCTATATGATACAGTCAATCGATTTTAATAAAATATGTAATATCTTCACAAACAAACGAAACACAACAAATTTTATTCAAAAATCGATTTTTTTTGAAGATCGGCTCTATGGGAGCTATGTGCTTTAGTCAACCGATTTTGTTCAAATTTGGTACAACGCTTGGGTACTCTAAAAATTTTCCACCAAATCTGGTTACGATATCTTTAATTATATATATATATTATATTATATTTCATTTTATATAGCGAATTTTGTATAAAAAAAGTTATTTTGGTCGACCGGTCCTATGTGAGCTATACATATGATATAGTCAACCGATTTTAATCAAATACAGTGCTTGGGAACCATAAAAAATTTCGACTGCCAAATTTGGTTTCGATATCTTTATAAACAAACGAATTATCCATCTAAAACTTTTGATTTTTTTCGAGATCGTCAGAAGCACCCGTATTGGAGCTATATAGTTTAACCCCGATATCAAAAAAATAAAATAAACTTGTCTCCTATGGAATAATATGGGTCTTATGTGAACGTTTGTTGCTCTAGCTCTTACCATCTCTGAAATCTAGGCGTTCAAACGTACAGACGGACAGACGAACATTGGTATATCGACTTCTCTAGTCATCCTGATCATATTTTAGGTAACTTTGGGGTGTCTCCGACGACTCGTTCTATATGTTACATGCATTTTCGGCTTGCACCAACTTAATGTACACTTTGTATCATACGCTAAAGGGTATAATTTTTAATTTTGAAATAAAAAAAGAATTAGTTTCAAAACTTTGATAAAAATTACGAAAAATTTCATATGAATGTATAAATAGCGTCCAAGCCGTAAATTTGGTTAAAATATGTTTCAAGTATAATGAGGATTTTAATTGAAGATAGTTTTACAGACCCAACGTCTTTGCAAAACCTTGCCGATTAAGCCGCCTTAAAGGGTGGGCAGGGAGCAGTCCTCTTGCGAGCAGGCTGCGGTGTGTTTGCAATCTGTCGCTGTATCTACTTACTAGTGTGCCTACCAATCTGCTCTTCAACTGTATGCAGATTGAGGTCTCTATGGAGTGTGGAACCGCGTACGTACCAAGGACAGTTGGTTATCTGTCATAATACACGATTCTGCAATACCTGTATGCGTTTATAGTTCGATTTGGGCCACACCTCAAAGTGATGCCGAGGTATTTAGCTTGTGACGGCTGCTCCAGGGTAACTCCCTCTAGCTGGATTAAAGGGGTATGCGTCAATCTTTTGAGTGTGAAGCAAGGGCTTATTGTTTTTAGTGGGTTAACCTTCAAATTCCACCGCTTGCACCAAGCAGCGAGAGTATCATTAGATTCTAGTAAACATTTTTTTTTATGTTGAAAAATTAGTTTTTCGAAATTTTTAGTTTGCATTTTCGATTATAGCTATTTTACTAGGGAAATTACTCAAACAAAATTTTTTAAGACTTGTTAATTATTACTAAAATTTAAATGTATCATATTAATATAGCACTTAAAAAAGATTATTATTAACCTTAAAATAAAAGTAGTTTTTTGTTCTGTTCTAAAAAATTTAGTGAAATGTCAGAAAAGCCCCTATGAATAAAAAAATAATTTGAGTTGAGAATAATAAAAAAATAGTTGACTCACTAAAAATGTCACCAATTAAACAAAAGTTTAATGCCAAGCTGATAAGTTTGCGTTATAATTGATATTCTCCCAGAAATAACGCTGTCCAATTAAAAATAGATCGGCAAAAAAGTGAAATTAAATGTCTTACTGGCAGGTGTTAATCTTTGTTTTAATCACTGTAAACGCCCAGCTGATAATTACATGAATAATTTGTGATCTGCTGCATCTATACCAAACGTTCTCTGAAAAATTCCCATAAGCATGCCGTACGTAATGCACGATAAGCTTGGAGCGTGGAGCTTGGAGTGTGGAGCTTGTGAGTAGTAAGTAAAACCGGTACTGTCAATGAAATAATTTTTTGTTTGGTGGGTATTGCCAATCAATCTAGGGAGAGCTGGTTTTCAAATTGAGCTGGCCAGAGAACGAGGGAAACTCAGCATCTTGGCGGGCTTATGCATTCCCATGACGTACCAAAGCATGAAACGTCGCTGCAACTCATTTCTAAAAGTTGCGTATATAAAGAAGGCCAGCACTAAGTGACTCGAACAGAATCTAATAGCTGCTTGAGTTAACTGCAACAGTTATTACAGCTGATCTGGAAAAGCAAAATGCTGTTTAAAGTGCGTCTAACTTGGCTTATACTTCAACTGGTGGCATTGACATTGGGTAAGCATAAGAAAACTGATATTTTAAAGATTTCGCTCATATTATGAAATGATTCCTAGTGTGTGGCCAAAACAATAACGAACATGTCGATGAACCAGCCAATTATGCCAGCGAAATGACACAGTTTATGGACATGGTACCCGATCCCGATGAAGTATTGCCTGTGGGTCTAAGCTCCCGCGCAGATTTTGAGGCAGAGCAGGACGATATTGCGACAGCTTTTAAAGATGAAAATGAAGATTCTGAGCATTGTGAGTGGAACAAGTGTGACAACGACTTAAGCGAATCACGCGGCATTGGACGGTTTCTGGATCTGTCATTCCTTAAGAAACTCGTGCGCAATTTGAATCCCTTTTCAAATCCAAGTATGCGCATGCGCTTCTATTTGTTTCAGCGCAAATTTCCCGACTGTGGGCGCGAACTAGATTTTGGCAACAAGGATAAGTGGCGACATTCTGGCTTTAATGCCTCGCTACCAACACGTATCATCATACACGGCTGGATGAGTCAATCTCGCGGCTCTTTTAATCGGGATGTTAAGAATGCTTATCTACAGCGCGGCGATTATAATGTCATTGTAGTCGATTGGAGCGCAAGTTCTGCTAATATAAATTACTTTTCGGTTGTGAAAATGATTGAGGAGTTTGGAGCACAAGTTGCACAGTTCACGCGTCACTTAAATCGCGAACTTAATGCCAGCTACGACGATATGTATCTTATAGGGCATTCCCTAGGTGCACAAATTGCGGGCGCCGCAGGCAAACGTCTCAAACCAGAGCAATACAATACGATATTTGCTTTAGATCCAGCTGGTCCGAAGTTCCGCAAACGTAGCGTAGAGTTTCGTATTGATCCCACTGATGCCAAATACGTAGAGTCTATGCATACAAGTGGTAACTTTGGGTTTCTACGGCCCACCGGCAGCGCAACATTTTATCCCAATTATGGACTCTATCAACGCAGTTGCTACTATTTGGGTTGCTCTCACATACGCTCCTATCAAATGTTTGCGGAGTCCATAAATTCGCCTGCGGGTTTCTGGGGTACACCCTGCCAAAGAAAGGAGGGCAAATGGCAGTGCGATGAAAGCCAACGTCAAGCATTCAAAATGGGTGGAGAGCCCTCAGTGCACAAGGATGGCATTTTTTATGTAAAAACTTCTTCTGCTGATCCATTTGCCTTAGGCAGATAATAATATGCCACTGATTAGATATAAGGAGTATTTATTAAAATCAAACTATCAAGAAAGTACTTTAACGTACAGTTTCTCTTTATTTTTCTTTTTTTATGCATAAACACAATACTGGTTAAAATCGTATATATACATATATATTCCTTCTTGGAGTTAATCCAAGAGAAACGATACGACTGTGGCGAAACATTGGGAGATATATTTTAAAAGCTTGTTGGAATAAATGAAATCTTGCTATGTTGCATCTCCAGCGGGCGGTATACTTTATAATCTGAGGAGAACCATGTGTCAGAAGCCTGAAAAAAAGTCGAACGCATATTTAACGCCTATCAATAGAGACATGGTAATTAAAATAGAGAAATGTGTCTATTGATCTTAAGTATCATTCGAAATGGGAACTAGCATAAAATTTAAATAAAATCGAGAATGGAGCCGTTCGCAGAAGTGCATGCTAATGCGGAAAATTTCTGATCGTCATTTACTTAGGAGTGGCCAGAAATGATTCTTTTGCTGAACGGTTCAAACAGCTCACAAACTTCCGACTCTCAATCAAGTATCCTCTGGGTAACCCCCTGAACAACCATTCTGGGGGATAGCTAATTGTGAGAAGGCGAATCATGGCTTGGCGATCGTGTGGCCATCCACAACGTAGCGTATGCACTCAGAATGAGCGGCTGCCAAAGGCGTCTGCTCTCCAGGTTAGGGGCGGCCTATTTAAAAGTGACCGGTTACTGCCAGCAGAGTTTGTGAGTACTGACTTTGAGCTTATAACTTACTGTCAGAACCCTGCTCCCTCACATATTTCTTTATAAACATGAGAGTAAGCCCGAGGAATATTCATTTTCCAAGTGGTACCCGTGTCCCTGCGGCTAATCCACCCGCTCCGGCAGCATACACGAAGGATTTGGAGGTGTAAGCCCCATTTTTTAGAAATAACAATATAGGAGTAACAGGACATAAAAATTTGACGCTAAATCAGGATCGTGCGGCGAATGCACTAAGGGGCAAACGACCAATTTTAGTGTATATTCCTTCTAAGAACTTTCCTATTGGAACATTTTGTTTTTGTTCCAAAACTAGAGGATGCTTGTGCCACCCTAACCGGATTTTTTACTACTGCTCGCGGACGAAAATTTCCCACAATTACACTGAGCAATCAAACTTATCATATACTGGAGTTGCCACAGAAAACTTCCAATTCTTGCTGCCACAGACATGATTCGCATCGGTTTCAAAATCTTTGATAAAATTGCTTGAGATTTGATTCAGTAATAAAAACTAATTTATTCAAAGCAACTGTTAGTTATCTGTAAAGGTTATTCAATTTGTGAAATATCATATACATATCCCTATTTTTTCTGCATTTGTACTAAACATTCATTGCCGCTGTAATGCTTTGTGTTCAACGCAGTACGTGTACTACTACTACTTCTATGCATTCTGGACTCCTAAGTGGAGAATAGGCTCTCTAAAAGCAAATTGAAATATCAACTCGGCGAGATAAGCGAAAATGAGCTGACACCTTAGCTCAAGAAGCGGAAATGACAGTGAGAATGTACGACATTAGAAAGCTATATTCCACTACAAGAGAACTATTGGGATCAAGGTGTCGTAGCAATGAACCAATTCGGACGAAGGACGTTCGCCTTCTCACAAATGAAGATGAGCAACTACGACGTTGGGCTGAGTATTTTTGAGAAGTTCTTAAGGTTCCGCTGGGCTTAGAAGAGTACGAACAACAACCAGAGACAACGACTGATCCACTAATCTTCCATGGTGTTAACATTAGTCCGCAGACGAAAAATGAAATTCTATTATTAGGACACTGGCAAATTGGTTACGATACCTTCATAAACAACAAACAAAAAACAGACAAATTTGGAACCAAAAATGTTTTTTTGACCGATCCTATAGTCCACCGATTTTAATCAAATGATTACAATGATTGGGTATTCTGAAAAACTTCTGAATGCCAGATTTGGTTCCAATATCTTCATAAAAAGGCGAAGCACAACGACTTTTGTTCAATAAACATATTTTTGACCGATTGGTCCTATGGAAGCTATATAAAATAGTCAACCGATTTTGATAAAATTTTCATACAGAGCTTGAAACCTATAAAAAAACTTGTCAATTACAAGTACTTACCGCATGAATCCACTTACCATTATTAGTGATTCTATGTCACTTATTACATACAATAATTACTTAGAGTCGAACATCAGCTGGCAAAGTCCCGTGTCTTCAGCTCTTATAGTATAGTAAGAGGTGTTTTCAAAAAGTAAGGTGACTTTTCAAATTTAGCGGGCATCATATTATCGATTATCGACTTTTTTGTTTTGTTGTGTTGGTACACTCTTCCCGAACATCTGTACCAAATTTCAAGTGAATGGCATTTTTTGTTTGGTTGTGAGAGACGTAAAGGTAATAAGTGTTTTTGGATCAACGGATTTGAATCAAATTTTGTGTAAAAAATAAAATTAAGTGCTCCGTAACACTTGAAATGTTGATAGTAGCATACGGTGAAACTGTTTTGAGTAAAAAAAATGTTTACAAGTGGTACAAACTCTTCCAAGATGGCCGGGAAGATGCCAATGACGAGTTTCGCTCTGGACGCCCAAGCACGTCAACAACTGTTGAAAACGTTCAAGCAGTGAACAAAATTGTTTTGGAAAATCGTCGAATCACTATCAGAAGTTGTTGAGGATGTCGGTATATCGCTTGGCTCGTGCCATGAAATTTTTTCTAACGTTTTGGGAATGATACGTGTGTCAGCGAAGTTTGTTCCGAAAATGCTAAATTTTGACCAAAAGAACCGTCGCATGAGCATCGCTCAAGAGCCGTTGAATGACATCAACGTCGACCCAGATTTACTCAAAAGGGTCATAACTGGTGACGAATCATGGGTATATGGTTATGATATCGAAACCAAAGCCCAATCTTCCCAATGGAAGCGGCCAGAAGAGCCAAGACCAAAAAAAAAAATCGCCGAGCACGCAAAACACTTATAGCCTTTACGCCTCTCACAACCAAACAAAAAATGTCATTCACTTGAAATTTGGTACAGATGTTCGGGAAGAGTGTATCAACACAACAAAACAAAAAAATCGATAATCGAAAATACGATGCCCGCGAAATTTGAAAAGTCACCTTACTTTTTGAACACACCTCGTACATAAGTATTTGCTATGAAATTTTAAAGTCGAATCGCAGATGTGACCTTATTAAAAAAAAGAGATTGATTTGTAAAAAACAGGCACTATGGATGCCTGTCTGACCTGCGGAGTGCTTGAAATTATACTCTTTAGGGAAATTAAAATAACAACATAGCTTTGCATTCTTTATTCAAATAAAAAATATTAATGTAATATTTAAAAAGGTGGAAGACTTTTCGTTTCCAAGAGCCTTGTGGACCCATGAGATATCCTGATTAAAAAGCCAATAATCTATATCGAGAATGTCAGCCCGTCCTTGTATTATAATCGCATACATCCATTTCATTTCGCTTAACGAATTTAATTAAAAAAAATAATATTAGTTGAACGTAAATAAAAAACTAATTTCAAATGACTGTGCCTTGTGTATTCCAGGGGGCACGAATTTCCTTCCTTCCACTAAGCCTGAGAAGGCGCATGCAAATTTTTGTGCTCAAGTTCAATCTAAAGATCTGTGAAATATGCTAGTCGTGCGCAGCGTTAATTGCAGCAGATAAATACGCTACGGCGCCATAATTACGATAGACAGATTAGGAGGCGCATTTATTTGTCGGTGACCATAAAGTGTGCCCGGAATCTTTACAGATGCGCCGGCGTAATCCACCCAAAAGGGAGTTGCAAGGAACTGCTCGATTTTAATTATTCGGCAAAGGTCTTGTTTTTCCATTGCATATTCATTGTGCATTGGGACTAGAAAAAAAGTCCGCAGTTTCGTCTTGCATTTGTTTTTTTTTTATTAAGGCAATTTTCAGGTGCACGAAAAAGTTTTGTAAGGGCTATTTGCAATGTGGTTCGTACGATAAGGCGGTTAGTTGCCTGGTTACAAAATAATCTCTTGATTGGAGTGAGAGCGGGGTGTTTTAAGAACTAAATTTAAATCAATTGTGCGCCTCAACAATTATTAATTTTATTTTGCTGTTTTTATACAAGTTCCATAAAAAAATGTCTGACATAACATATTTTTATTTGCAATAAGCGTTTTATATCTCCATAAATAGTTTTTTAGCTTACTACATTCAGTCCAACTATTTTTATATTTTGTTATTACTTTTAATAGTGGCTCTCAAGATAGATATTTTTTTCAATGACGTCTTCGTTCTGTCCAAAACTCTCTTCAGCAGCTTCGGTAAAAAAACGTATTTTCCAAATACATTAATTTGTTTTTAATGTGAATGGGCTTTCGAAACTTTTACGAATAGTGAGTAAGTTCCCAGCCAATTTCACAATAAAATATTAGATTCCAAAGTAAGCGGTATTTTATGCAAATTTCTTCTTTAACAATTAACGACAACCATGGCAAAAACTTCAAATTAATGCATTGAAAAGAAGTGGTTATGGCACTTGGCACAGATACCAGGGCTTAAACAGTCAAAAACCCTCCTCTCCAAATACAACCATTAGAGTTTCAAAGTCATGGTAACGCACGGGAAGAACACCATGAGAATCCTGACGGGACTTCTGACGGGACATTGTGGGCTCCGAAGCCACTTAAACAAAATTGGCATAGTGGATAGTGGACTATGTCGCTTCTGTAGCATGGAGGAAGAAACTTCTTCGCACGTATTACACTGGTAAACACTGTTTATGTCACATGAACTTAGTAATGATTTTTGTTTATGTTGGCATACCTACATTAAAAAAAAAATATAATTTCGTTCCAGTCACGTCCAGTTTTTTTTTGACAGTTATTGTTCGGCTATGGCCGAATTTTTTAGGATTTTTATACCTAAATACCTAAATCCCCAAACTCAGCGAAGCAAAAATTAAAGAGGGAGTATTCGTAGGTCCACAAATACGGGAACTGTTAAAAGATAAGAATTTTGAAGAAAAATTGAATGATCAAGAAAAACTTGCCTGGAAAAGTTTTGTGAACGTTGTTTAAAATTTTCAAGGAAACTATAAAGCGGAAAATTACAAAGAATTAATAAATGAGCTTTTAATGTCATATAAAGCTTTAGGGTGTAACATGTCTTTAAAAATACATATGCTGGACTCTCATTTGGATTTCTTTCCAGCAAATTTGGGTGCTGTGAGTGATGAGCAAGGCGAGAGATTTCATTAGGACATTTCCTTAATGGAAAAGCGCTACCAAGGGAAATGGAGTCCAGGAATGTTAGCAGATTATTGTTGGAAACTTAAAAGAGACTTACCAGAAGCTAAATATTCACGAAAATTATCATTTTTTATTGTACATTAAAAAAAACTTTCGTTAAGTGTAATTAATTTTCCTACTCTTTACAAAAATATATGTTTCGATATCACAAGGATACCTTATGTGCCAATTTTTTTTCCTTGACATATTATTGCTTAGTGACCCCAGTATATTCAAAATTTGATATGAGTTTTTGTGTGACAAAAAAAAGTTTAAATTTTGTTAACCAGTGTTATTTGAATGTAAGGCACTCGGCGATAAAAAAAACTAGCTAGTGGGCTTGTACGTTTTCCCACCGGAGATCGTTGTTACCATAAGTCCAAACAAAATACTGCAATACATGCAGGATTTAGGACTTTTGGGGAAGCTCTGAGCCATGAAAGGGGTACAATATATCCACCTGGGACGCGGTACATTTATAAACCCAATAATAATCATATAGCTTCAACAAAATATTCATCGACTACAAACAGACGTTTGCGAACAACCCAGAGAACATCTTATTGCAGATGTGCAAAGCCATAAGGCATGTCCTTGTTCCGCAGTAGTCACAATACCATTGAAAAGCTACACCGTGCTACAAACCATATTGTCAAAATGCTTGAAAAGAGAGAATGCCATGGAGTTTTTGTACCATCGCGGCATTCCTGTGCCCAGATACAATATTATGGGTATTACTCTGAAAATTAAGCTTGTTTCCGCTCTTGCTGGCGATGTCTGCGTTGCATACATAAATTCATGTGAGACATTAAAACGTTGGCATCATCTGTCAACAAATATTTCATATGGAGGTTTAAAATTCCGATCGCTATGTTTACCACTAATCGAAGTTCCTCAAGTGCACCCGCCCTAAGAAGCGTGAGCACGTTCCAGGTACAGATGCACAGATCGTTATCCTTTTTCTTGCCAGGTCGTTTATCAGGGTATGGAGTTTTTTCCGAGACATTTTTTATACTTTCGTAGTCATTGGGTTTGAAAAGGAAATGACGCCTTCTCACATTAGCTCACCCCTCACTCCAGGAGCTAACCAGAGGGTACCTAGTGTAAAGCTGGAGGTTGTGAGCTACTCGAATCGGCCAGTTAGGTAATCGTCGCTGCTCACTCCCGTGTGACAATCAGACAGCTTTCCGCGCAAGCGCACCCCAAAGACCGACCCCACCCTCACTTGTCTAACAACAATAGCGCCCACGAAATACTGAACTGGCTTGAGCAATGTGTTCAGATCAAAAACAACATCTCGAAGCATGAAGATAGAACTGTACAAGAAGCTGGTTGTGTCCATCGCCGTACCCGGCGCCGAAACCTGGGCTATGACAGCTTCTGATAAGGAGCTTTTAAATGTTTTCGAACGAAAAATTCTGCGTAGTATTTTCGGCCCAATCTGCGAGAATGGCCAAATGGAGGGTACGTTCTAACCACGAACTATACGATCTATACAATAACATCAAAATTGTCGCCCAAATCAAACCGCAGAGATTAAGATGGCTGGGGAATGTGCATCGAATGCAGAGGAACTGCCCCACGAGGTGTGTTAGTTTGACGCTGTACAGAGGGATATAGATGCGCTGGGCATCAGCGACTGGAAAAATAAAGCGGAGAACAGGGAAGAATGGAGGCGTGCGATTCAAGCCTAAACCCACATCGGGCTCGTCGCACCATAGAAGAAGATGATGTTTACCACTAGTTGGACTAGGGACTTACACAGCATTTCATCAAAACCGCTGCCTTAAGGAACTGCAAAAGGGATCCATTGATTCTATACAACCGTTCCAAGTAATACCTTCATTGTAATCGGATGGTCTACCAGCAGATCATAGCGCCTACCTATACATAAGATGTTAAGATCTGGGGTAACGCTGTAAAATCAAACTTGGAATGACTTTAACCACGTCCTGCAAATTTATTTGGTCTGTCCGAAAGACAAAATTTATGCTAAAAGACATCCCATAGGTTGGTATCAATTTATTGCAAACAATTCAAACGATCAGCATATGGACTGGACCATCTTTTGGTTTGTTTGTTAATTGCATTTTATTTGTATAATTTCACCAAAATGTCCGCTGCGGCTGGTTCTACAAGGTCTTAAGCAAACATCGTAATTTCCGATGACTCATCTATCTGTTCTCCCATCCATTGAACGCTTATAATAATCCATTACGTCATTTGCGTCTTGTAAACGAGTAAATGCAGATCATCTTAGCAAGCGTTCTTGGATCGTTGGTGTTCCCGGCGACTCTTCGTCACTTGCAGTGATTTTTTTTTCCAAAGAACGACCATTTTCTTTGTAGGTTAGTTCTACTGTTACCCATTGTTCGTCTGTTAAACGATCCATGACTAAAATTGAGTAGCTTTGAACTTGCCATATATCCAAGGGCATTCTCTTTGGGCAGACATTTTTCGAATGGTGCACCCTTTATATGTTTTTATAGTTGTGTCCCAACACTTTGTGTAACATAACTAAATACTTACAATTTACATAAATACACTTTTGTGGAGAACAAAGATAGCCATGACAATTTTTGAGAAATTCTGAATATGTTGTAAAGCGTAGCTCAAATTTTAGTTTTATTCAACATTTCGGTCGAACAACATTCCCTTCTAAATAAAATTTGGTTATATTGTAAAATTTTTTTTTATATAAAAGAAGAAATTTTTTTTTTTTTGTGCTAAATTAAAATAAATACAAATTTATTTTTTGTAATAATTTTATTTTTTTTTGTGATAAATTTTTAAATTATGGATTTTAACGGCAACGGTCAATATCAGTCCATGGAGGGTGGTTACGGCATGTCTCCCACAGAAGCTCAGTGCCCTGAGGTATATCAAGGATATGGACAGATGAATCAAGGCTACGAAGAACCACAACCTTATGGCAATGGTCAGCAATGGGGCTCTGATGAGCAGAGAGGCTGCCAGAGTGGCTCAGCATCGTATGGTGGTGCTGGCTATCGCAGCCCACTAAGATATAATAGGGTTTTGAAGGAAATGAACTCTCGCAACGGACTTTAGTAAGATTCAATTTTGTGCGTAGTGAAATTTAAACTCTAAAATTCTATTTCATGCAGCTCGCCCACGGAACAACGATCAAATGGTGGTAATGCAGGCAATGGAGGAGATTACTACAATTCTTTGCCAGGTGAGCTAATATCTTAGATTCCTATTCTTGAAATATCGAAAATTATTTGTGTTGGCTATAGGAATTGGTGGCGCCGAGGGCCAAATGTATAGAGGAGGTGATTTACAAAGAAATCAATGGTACTGAAGTTACTTATGCTGCTAATGTTCTATGGATTGAAAATTAATGGATAGTTTCGACTCGTTGAAAATCCTGTATATATAGTTCATGCAAATTATAATAAAGTATATAAAACACTTAATTTTATTGCAGTCTTCATTATAATTTGTGAGGTTTGATATTCATTTTAAGATGGTCACAGAAATACCAAGTTATTGATTTAATTAATCCAAGCATTGGCTAGACTTCATCTAGTACAGTCTGTTCTTTAGTAGTCAATCATAAAAGATTCTCCGGTTGCGGGCGGAGAATCTTTCGAGCAGAATTATTCCATTATCCTAAATGGTTCAATTTGACGCTGATTTCCTGAATGAATTAAGAGCTTGCTTTTTGTCTGACAGTATTGCATTTTCTCTGGCTTTGCATTTTTCAAATATTAAACAGGACCAGCACGGCTGGCTTTGGCAAGCCAAGTAAGCACGATGATCACAGATTCTAGCACCTCTAGGCTCTGTGTATTTGACGATTTTCTAATAACATTATTACTTGCACATAAGTTTCTTCTATGGCGCGACGAACCCGATGTGGGCTTAGGCCTGTATCGCTCGACTCCATTCTTCCCTGTTCTCCCTCTGTACAGCGTCAAACCAACGCTGCTTCGGCCTACAACGACGTCGAGGCCCAACTGGGTCGCTATAAAGAGCACGCCTAGTGGGGCAGTTCTCCTGCATTTGATGCACATTCCCCAGCCATCTTAATCTCTGCTGTTTGATTTGGGCGACAATTTTGATGTTATTGTATAGACCGTATATTTCGTAGTTAAAACGTAGCCTACATTTGGCCATTCTCGCAGATTGGGCCGAAAATCCAACGCAGAATTTTTCAGTCGAAGACATTTAAAAGCTGTCATAGCCCATAGATGGGCACAACAAGCTTTTTGTACAGCTATATCTTCATGCTTTGAGATATAGAGTTTTTAGAGATCCGAGGCTTTTTTGATATTTTCGTAGTCATGGGGTTTGAAAAGGAAATGACGGCTGACTGGGCTTATTTTTATGCTTTATACCCAAAAAGCATAGCGTTTAGGGCTAGAAATCTTAAATATATAGACAAATGAATTTACCAAATTAGTAGGCTCCTGGGTAACAACAAATTTTAGCCTAGGGTAGAGTACAACTATTTTCTACGCTTACAACCTGCCGTACAATATTAATCGCAAATGAAACGTACCTAATAGATTTTGGGGAAAGACATTTCGACATATTCGCATTTTTTTGTGTCCTTATTCTTCTCTGCTGTCTTTTTTTATTCTCCGGTTGTTTAGCTAATATTTATACAATCCATATAATTCTAAAAGCAATCATGAAGAGATCCACGCTAATGTGTTGAAACAAATCAAGAAGTTTACTGGCTTACTCGCTTACGTATGGATTATAGTAGTAAGTTCAGAGTCAAAATATCGAAATAAAATGTATTGTTTAAAATAGTTTATAGGCAAAAGCTTCACTTAACGAAGATTTTAGATTATCAGGCAATCTTAAAAATATCATAAGCATGAATATATTCTAAAAAGGTTTTTTATATAGACGGTAGAAATTCAATGAAAATTCGACTTTCTCAAAATTGAATACGAGTAAATAAGTCGTAGGCGCAAATTAAAAAAAACATTTGGAATTCCTGGTCACTCGCTTATCATATCAATGTGTGTGTGTGGGGATTTACTAAAATACATATAGTATACATATTGTGAAAAACCCATGGAGGGAGTCTCCTTTACTTGAGGGTAATTAACGTGTGTTTTATGACCTGCATAGAAGTACAGACAGTGTAGCAAAAGCTTACCACCCACACTTAGATCCTGCGCCACTGGCGGGCTCAAGTCACCCAATCCAAACCGAATGCAATGAAGGATTAAAATAAGAAAGATGTGCAAATAAAATATTTTACAAATGAACAAAGAGGGCAACTTTGCCATCAGTGTTCACTGCTTGCATTGGTAAGGGTAGGGCACATGGCTGATGGGAGCTAGTGTTGTACCAGGCAATGGTCCGAAATGCGAATGGAACTTGTCGATGGAGAACGGGCATGCCCATGACGACAACGTTTGGCCAAACAATAAAAACCGCTGCTGGAATGGGCTCTGCTTCAGGATTCGCCGCTGCATGGAGTATTGTCAAAATAAATCAATCGGTTTTATGTTGTTTCTGGAATTTTTGTTTGCTGTTTTGTTACTTTTGCTGCCATCGTCGTTGTCAGTGAGAACATGCGGAAACTCCGGTGTGTTCCACGAAGGGAGCAAAAATAAAGCGGCAGCAGCGCCAGCTTGCGGTGGCATAAATCAGTTGACCGTTGGACCCATTTATGAAAGGATAAACCACACAGACACATGCATAGTACGTATTTACTCGGAACCAAAAGCGCAATGGGAGCTGCTCATAAAAATGCATAAGTTGAATATTCTGTAAATAAAAATACAAATTTAGAACTTACCTCCGCCGCGTGCATGCATTCGTCTGTTCTCCATTTTGATTTATCTCGAAAGGAATTAAGATGTCTCAAAAGTTACAACGAGAAACATTAAAACGGCAGTGCCATCAGCCAGTGTCAAGCCGGGCAGTGAAGCTGGTTCTCATAATCGTTCACACTTCCTTTTGCAAAACTTTAGCATTGTGGCGAAGCCGAGCTGGTAGGGCTGACAAAACTTTGGTGTATTTCTTTGGCCCGTTTTACAGGACGTCTAAAGTGATTTCCTTTTAGGATTTTCAAAAACTTTTGCCAAAGGTGTTTACTTGCCGCACACGCACCCACATGTGCTTCGATGCCATAGCCCCTCTCTTCTTTTCAGCTAAGCCTGCTGGCTGCTGCTCTAATGAAGCGGATTCCACAGAGTACTATTTGGGCTCTCGGGCACACAACTCTTTTTTAATCCTTGCAAGTTTTAAACAAGTAACTTTAAGCACATAAACACAAAATGTCAAAATTCATCATCCTCAAATTGTGTGGGATAAAAAAAACTGTAGACGATTTGCTAAATGATGGCTGGACTGGCTTTCGTATTAGGCTGCACGAACTTGCTAATATAATTCAAATTAAAACTAACATCATATTAGTTAATTGCTGAAATTGGGTATGTTGGGTACCTGGATACTCATAAGTGGATGGTAACACGATCGCTGACGATGTAGCACTACAGGGCGCCTCCACCCTGACTACATCTCCTGCGCCGTTTCGTGGCATTGATTGGTCCGCAATCATCATGATAGGAGGTACTGGTTTTCCCTTCCGGGGCTTCGTCAAGCAAAAGTGCTTGTCAAACCTCTGGATGCGATCTTAGCAGAGCGGACCTGAAGCTCCTGGCAGATCTATCTGTTAGACACCATCTACAGAAAATTGGGCAGTCGGACTCTTTAGAGTGCAGGCTCTGTCTAAAGGACCTGTGACTGCCCAGCGCTGGAATGGAACAGATCCTGTCACATGGGAAAGTAACAAATTAGTCCCTTCCATCTCAGTTCAATACCAACAAAAGACCTACTGCTATTCATGCGGAAAGTCTTTTGCTTTAACTTCAGCGTATGGCACAAAAGAACTTTTGGTCGCAGTGCCCCACGTCTTTGTGAGGAATCCTTTTTCGGAAGAAAAAAAATGTATGTACCTTGGCTATGCTCTTCATTTCAGCAAAAAGGTACAGAAGAGAGTGATTATTGACTACGTGACATAGAATAATAATAAAATAATGCTGTTTACATATAATTCTTAAAGACCTATAACTTTTTAAAAATGCACTGAGAAAAAAAGTTCATCTTAACTTATGTTCGATTCTCTATTTTCCTACAATTACAAATGAAACACTTTAAATCTTAGTATTAATATTAAACATTCCAACAATGACCGTTAAATGCTCTTAAAGATAGCTGTTTTGATATCTTTCTTTCTCTATCTTGTAGGAAAATTACGCGACTTGCACCCACACTAAAAGATACTAAATCCAAATTTGAAGCTTAAAGGATAAATATGTATAGTTATTTATGTTTCGGGATTTACGCCAGATGGCTTCAGCGCCTAAATGTAAAATCAGGATACAAGAGCAAGTGGTTCATATTATGCACATATTGTATCTCAGAGAAAATTTGGAGATAAGAGGAGAACACGTAAACAGCAGAGCGGCAGCACTTGGAAGATCTCCCGAGCAAACTATGCAGAAAGCAAAAAGAAGACACAGAATTTATGCAGCTCAGATAGAAATAAAATAAGGTCTACAGGAGCATCCTTAGAAACTTTGGAAGAATAGATACATTGTTTTTCAATTATAGGAAATTGGAAATGAAAAAGAAGAAATGCTCTTCTCATTCGCATTGGGAGTCAGAGAAGTAAAGTTACTCGCTATGATAAAGCGTTAGTACAGGGTATTTTAACCTAACGTTAAAAAAAGGGTTCGAACTTTACATATGGCGCGTCTACAAATGCACAGAAGAAACAGAAGATAGGTTTAATCGATTGACTTTCAACAACTGCTATACAATATTTGCTCGCAAATTTTTGCTTTACTATTATAAATTTTGAATTATTTTAAAAAATGTTCCATTGTTTAAAGTGAGCACTTGTCATAGTAAGGAAATTCAAACGGATGGATAATGGACAACAACCACACTAAAGTCACTTTTTACGGGTATTTTTGTAAAGATTGGTGCTAAATAAGGCAGAGGGGGAGAGGATGCTTGAGCGACTCAAAACTAACGACAATGGCTAGATATCCTGTTTAAGGACGCCCCTTACGTTCATATTTAGTTTGTCGTCCCGTATAGAAAGTGGCGGTGTCATAAATTAAAACTTAAACTTTTGGAAATGTCAAGTATAAAACGGTAAATCTCCGCACACATACACTCTCTGGCACACACACGCCTGTTGGAAATGAATTGCAGCAGCAGCGGGACGGCAGAGGAAGGGCAGAGGCTGAGGCAGAGGCACCCAAGACCCCCATTGAATGCGCATGTTTTAGTTTCGGGCTGCATTTTGGGGGCTGAACTGCCTGAAAGGAGCTCAGCTGAAAAACTACAGCCCTGTTTTACCAAGAAAAAGCACAACAGCAGACGCGGCAGCAGGACAAGCACCAGCAGCAAGAGCAGGAGTACCACTCAGTACCAACAACAGCAAAAATAATGTATGAAAAACTCCACCCGTTGCACATAAATTTGGGCAAAGCAAACTTACAGATTATCCGCATTTAGTTGTAAAGGTTTCTTCAAAATGTATGTTGTACTATTTCATTTTTGGTGTCCCAGTGCTTCTCAGCACCCAAAAGATGAAAGTTTGTCCAGTGCAGTTCGAGGTGAAACCCACCCCCCTATGCCGATGATATAAAATTGATTTACTTTCACTGGCTATTTTTTGTACTTTTTGTCTCATTATAATAATTTGAGACTTTTCGTGTTGTTCATTTGCAATAAATTCTAATACATACGTGTGTATTTAGTACACCTCAATAGATTTGACTTTTTAATCATCATAAAATCTTATTATCATTATAAGAAAAGACAAAATACAAAAAAACTTGACACATTAAGCGGCCAAAGACCAAGCTTAAATTTACAACTGTTGCGACCCACAGGCCGTAAAAATATTTAAGTAAAATTTATGAAAATTAAAAACCAAAACAACTTTTCGGTCATTTGAAAGTTTAATTGATAGCATAAATTCTTTGCGTTAGGATGGGAGACGAAAAACTTGCCCCGTTTCCTGTTGACCAAATTGAACAGACACAAAGCCAAAAACATCAACAGCGTTGGGGGGAGCCTTCTTCTGCGGCGGGGTAACAATTTGTGTCAATTTGGCTCAAGGTAGTCGCCGGCGAAGCCAGAAAGGACGAATGAAGTGTAACCACGAATATAATCAAATTTCATGACCGAAACAAACATGGCGCCAACATAAGTTCGCCCCCATCAGATTCAGCGGGCAGTAAAATGGTGGTGGTTCTTGGTCGTTTTTCTCCCTCCTAAGTGGACTTCGAAAATTGCTATCATAATTTGAAAACAATTTTCTAACCTATTTCTCAAGCCAACTTATTTCTGGTTTATCTACGTATGGAAATTAATTTGTTTTTATAGAATTTCGGTAAAAAAAATTTAGATATTTTAAGATTTTATAATACCTAAACTGAAAATATTGTAAAAGTCAAACTCGATTATTCATATATTCTTGTCTTCCGGCCATCTGGTATGAATCCTATGCTATCCCTATTCATAAAAAAGGTTCCAAGTCCAACATTGAGAGCTACCGTGGCGTTGCCAAGCTTTCATCAATTCCAAAAGTTTTTGAAAGGACCCTTACATCAGCAAACTTCTTTATATTTCTCTCGTCCGTCCAATTTAAGAATATTGTTCCTGCGTTTGGAGTCCTCAATACTACGTTTACCAAGACATGATTGAGTCCGTACAAAAGCTATTTCTTCTTTTTGCCCTTCGTGGCCTAGACTGGTACCCAAATATCTGACTGCCGCCATATTCTGATAGACTTCGCTTTATAAAATTGCGTTCCTTAAATCATCGCAGAGCATGTCATGGCGTGTTATTCTTGCATAAGCTGCTACTCGGTCTTATCGATTCCAATGTACTTCGATACATTCCGTGTCTTATGCTCTAATTATAATAACTTTTATAATTTCCTCTCTTTCAATCTATCACTTATTTTATCCTAAGTTATCTTGACTTACCACTACGAGCATCCTTGACCAATCCTATATTATGAGTCAATCTTTTGGTCAAAGGTGATCCCTTCTCACTTTTTTTGATATAATGTTTAATGTTTAATTTTTATCTTGCTTCGTTTTTTCAACTTTTATTATGTAAATCCAAGTGTCTGGCCAGTTCTTGATGTGAGAAGGTGCATATCGTTAAAAAGTTCACCCAGCGGGTTTTATACGCGGATTAGTTATACCCTTTATTTTTCTTTTCTAAATAAATTTACTTTTTCTCTATAATATAATGTATATAAATAAATAAATATTGAAGTCAGGTTCACTTTCATATCCGTGCGTTCTCAAATTCTTTGATATTTATTTAATCTTTGATATTAAGTTAAAAACTGTTTTCAAATATAGTCGTACTTTCCTATAACTTTTCCGGAATTTTTTCCTTAACACTCAATTTGTACGATTTTATTATACACTGCATCTTCAGGTAAAAAAGGGTATTTTAAGTTTGTGACTAGATTAATCGATTAATGGAATATGGCCTAAGTGCTCCAATATTATTTCAAATTCCTAAATTAGGTTACGATTTCTTTATAAATAAAAAAAACGAAGTTATTCCTAAAAAATTGTTTGGATTGATCGGTACTACGGCGGCTTTCTGATATAGTTAACAAATTTACTTTTGAGCAGCCCTGCTATCTCCTCTGCCCTACTATGGCCAAAGTTTTGGGCAAGTTTTGAGGCAGTGCTTCTATTAAACGTAAAGCAAGGTCAATTATACAGTTGATTTTTCCCCTTTAACTTGACACAGCCTTAAATGCAGTGAACTGCTTCAATACTTTGAAAATGAACCTAATTTTTGATGTTATATTTAAATTTTCCGGTAACCCACGCGTTTTTATGAACACTTCTTCGAATATGAAGTTCCTACGCAGACAATTTGCGTCAAAATGAATTTACTTGTGGGCAGGCAACAAATTTTTTTGTGTCCTGGAATTAAGTTAGGTTCAGTTGTTTGCATTTGTTTTTGTTATTTTATGAAACAGTAAATTTGTGTATTTAAAGATTGTGGTCCGGCAGGCTGTTCTGGCATTCCAAAAAGGAAACAGATTAAACTGAGCAACACTGAGCGCTATTTCGTTTCCTCTTCCGCTTGCTAAATATTCAGTGTCGCAATTTGCCTATGCAAACCTCGGGAAAATCACACGCAGCCCGGTTCCTTCAATTGTCCCCCCACTGGGCTCAACTTCATACTCAGCCAGCGGTGTAAACTTTTCGAATCTTATTTGTAAAAAGGAGGCCTCAACAGCACGAAATATAGCAGCCCCCTGTTGCTGTTGCTTCTTCTTATACTCATATCCCCGACTTGACTTCGTGTATCCATTTCTGTTATTTTACAAGGCGGTGCCCTCGTGGTCCCTTGCTCGACCTTCTGCATTAAATAACTTTCAATTTGAGCGGCGAATCCGCGTCTGCCTATTAAACGTTTGTCAGGGGACACTGCGTTGCGCAAAGCCTTTTATTTTTTTTCTATCGTCGAGGGTTAGGGCGTGCGGCCCATAACTCGACAATTTTGCGGTCTTATGTTCTGGCGTTCTTTTTCGACATGGTAATGCAAATTATAAGTTGGAGGTTGTTTGTGGCCATTTTCCTAATTTGTACTGCTTTGCCGGTACCGAAAACGTTACTTTCCAAAAGTATGTAATATAAAAAGCTCGAGCTTAATATTAATTACCAATCTACTGCAGTTGATAGCAATATAGCCGAGATCGTTCGTTTTATGGCTGTCAAGAAAACAAAGAAAGTTAAAGAAGCTTTGGGAAAAAGTGGATTGGGTGGGTAAAATGGCTAGTAGGCGTGCTTACTCCTATTGCAAAACCATTATGAGGATTCAGATTTTTCAGATCTTCAAAGATGCAGAAGAAGAAGATATGCAGTGTATTTACATAGCAGGTTAAGGGTGCATCCTATATTTAGGGTGCCATTTTACTAAGGAAACAAGTAAAACATGTTGAGGATACATTTTGGTGTAAAGTAGTGCAACCTGCAATTTTCCTGCCCCATGCCCCATGCATATAATTCGATCAACAAGAAATATAAATATTCTTAATAATTTTAAAAAGTTGTAAAGTTATAAGAAAAATGTACTTTAAATAAATAAAAATGTTTGACATGCCAAATTACACTACCAAATCATAATATTAGCTAATGGAGCAAAAGGACACGATCATTGTGAGTCTTAAAAATTTCTTTAAAAATTGCACCAAATACAACTTTTTATACAATGGAATACAAACAAGAGGTTAAAGCTAGGGAACAGGAATTGTAAATTGTTCGAGTAAATTCAAATCTATGGCAAGTCATCTCATGCACACAAGGTAGTTCTCCTAAATGCAAAGCTGCACGAACTGAGATGAAGTTTATTTTATGGCCAATGCACAAGGTACCAAACACAATAATAAGTCCTTTTCCTGCGGGCGCATCAGCGAGTGCTCCACACGTGTGTGTAATCAAATAATTTCCAAAAATCGAGAAATTATTACAGAGAATTTTTACGAATTCATATTCAGCCGCACTCCGAGAACAATCTCACATCCGTAGTCAGAGGAGTCGGCGGGTTGGGACACAAGCAGCAAGTTTGGCGCATTGCATGCAAAGTAGCTCGATTTTGTTTGCTTCGCAGGATGTGTGGATTTTCCGGCATTTTGGCGGCATTCCTCTTTTGTTTATTTCTTTGAGATGTGGCCCCAAAAGTGAGTGTGCCGAACAAATGGCTTACCATCCATAGTTTGTTTCGACCAAGTGTTTGTTGGATTGTCGACTACAACTACTCCAAACTCGTGAGTTGAGTTTGTTTGCATGCAGTCGTTGCCGTGTTGCATTCCAAGCCAAGGCTGCGTATGTGAAGGCAGCTGTGGAATGGATACCCGTGCTCTGTATATTTTAGGAGCATTTTGGTCGTATCAATTGTGTGTGATGGTCAAAAGTCATTTCAACAGCACTAAATTACTATTATCTTCAAGAAGTTTTACATGGTAGACAATCATCTAAATGCTTAAATAATGTCCTCTTGCTGCGGCTACTCTATAAAGGATGCACTTGGATATGTGTAATGGTATGGAATGTTGTGATGTTTGTTAAAGTTTCTATTGTTATCCTAACAAAACCGGCTACAAATTGAGGCCACCTAAAACAAAAATAAAAAACAATTTAAAATTTTCACGCAATTGTGAGGAAGAATAAATTTTACGACACACAAGTTGCAAGCATATCAATAAAAAAGAATATTTTAATTTAAGTTTTAAAAAAAAATCAATCATAGTATTTTAGATTTTTTAAATAAAGCCGACGTTTTTTTTTACTACATGTAAATTTAAGTCATAAAAACTTGTGCTGTGGAAATTATTATATTAATTCTGAAACATATGAAACATAAATTAATAAATTAAAAAATTTTCATGACCAAGAGTTAAGTTTTGTGACAGGATACTTCTAAAATCCTACAGGAAACATTTCGGAGGGGCAATACAAATTTATTTCAGTGACTATTTGTGACTAGAGTAAATCTAAGGTCAAATATTTTTTAAGTCGTTCCATTTAAGTTCTGTCTTGAAAGGGTTACAAATTTTATCGATTTCCAAAAGAAGGCCAGATTGCCGGTAGGTAAATATTTTTTTCGCCTGAAGCAGTTGAAAAAATCTATCCGGAAAAACGCTAAATTGGCATTACAGCTTTTATCAAACTATGCCAGGTTATGAATGCTTTAGTTATGCGGTATCTAACTCAGTTACTCAAAAAACAAGTTCATACAAGTGGCGTATGATCAGATTTGATCATAAAAAAAAATCAATTGTAGTTGATCGTTGCACTCTTGTGGAGATAGTCCAAAACTGAGGTCGTAAACAATGTTGAAATTCCATTTGGCTGTGACAAAATTTTCAAGTTTAAAAAATGCCAAGATTTCCAATAGGACTTACAGAAATAATAGTGATCCTCGTATAAGGATAATCCGCAGCAGTGTAAAATCGCGTAATGGAAAACAAAAACTTCATAAAAACGTTCTATCACTGTAGATCAGTGGTCGGCAAAATCTTCATATGCATTTTTTTTTGCGTTTGTATTGATCATTTTCTGCCGCTGTGACGTATGTTGACGCTGACGTCGCAACGCAACAGACACGAAGTTGCCTGTGCATGACTTGGGCTTTTGTTGCGAGAGCTCTTCCACTGATTTTGTCACACAGCACCATTACCAAGAGTGACCGCAGGGCGCTCTCTCAACAAGGGCATTGCAACGCCAGGGAATTTACTGAGAGTAGTTCAGTACAACAAGACACAGCACGTATGAATCATAGGTCCGCGGGATAGGACCGTGTCGACTACTGCTGTAGATTGAATTTACTATATAAAGGAAATCTATTGCATACTTTTAGGATTAAGTGCTCAAATATAAGTTATTTATAATTTTTATATAAACTAATATGTTCAATACTAGTTTAAGTTTTTTTTTTTTAATTTAAACAACTGAAAGACGTGAGAAGAGTTTTAATTTTTATGGCGAAAGGGGGGTTTTTTTCCCCCGTGTAGTACTCCTCCAGGGAACTTAGGGCTTCAACATCGGACTCTGTTTTGCGCAGTTTGCTTTGCTGTGTGGCAGCTGATGTCGTGTAGGGACAATTTTTTTTAGTATTGTACGACGCCGTGTTGCCTTTGGGCTTTGGCTGCTTCCTAGGGGGTTCCATTCCAAAGACATCCTGACGATGCTGCTTCGGTCTTTTCTAAGAGCATGACCAATCCAAAGCCACACGTTTTCTTACCTGGGTGCAGATAGGAACACCAGCTGTGTGGTGCCATAGTTCCGCGTTTGATATCCTGTTGGGCCAGAATATCCCGCATATAATTCTAAGGCACTTCTTGACGAATGATTAAACTTTTGATATCATTCTCTGCGGGGCCAGCCACGTCTCGCTGCCGCACAACAAGATGGATTTCACACTCACATTGAAGATCCTCAGCTTTGTTTTCTGCTTATTTGCTGGTTTCTCCAGAATAAGCGTCCAAACGCTGATCGCGCTTTGCTTCGACGATTCTCTATATCCTCATCCACCCCACCACTGGTGGAAATTGTGGTGCGAAGGTATAAGAATCTATCAATAAAGTCGATAGCGTTCCCGCAGATGCTTATGCTACCTTGGCTGGTGTGGTTGAGTCGCATGGTTTTGGTTTTGCATGCGTTTATCGAGAGTCCAACTTTCCTGGCAACGATCTCGAGATCATTCACTTTGCCTTGGATATCACTTAGCTTATGAGAGATGAGACAAATGTCGTCCGCTTAATCCAGGTCTTCCAAATGACAGGTGAGACTCCACGTAATCCCATGCCTTGACCTGCATACATCTCTTAACCTCGTCAACTACTATATTGAATACTAGTGGTGATAGGGGGCATCCTTGCCTAACACCGGTGCTTGTTTGGAAAGATATACTAATTTCCCCGTAAATAACTTTTTCGATTTTTTATTCATTTGAAAAACAATTGACTTTGAATTGTCAAGTTAAAGTCCAACACATCCGATTTACTTGCCGCTCAATTTGATAATTTACTCAACCAATTATAATTTATGTTCGAGAATCCTTTTTTTTAGCTATTATCGATTTCCACGCATTTTCGGATGAATTTATCGGTCACCACCGCACTATGCATAAGAATGAACATTTTTTCTTCTAACTGCCGCACATCAATACATGTATCTGATATAGAATTGTCCAAGGGTTACGAATATATAAATTTTATTAAATTCTGTTAGCCTGAACCACTATATTTGGACCACTTTTTCAACTTTGGAAAAAAAAAATAACGAAACTCCTTATATTTTTTTTAACATAAATATGTTTGTTCTATTTACCTACTCTAAAAAAAATATTATTTGCTCTTATTTGCTCCGGAGGCTGTAACACCAGTAGAAACCTAGAAACTCGACTACAAAATATTCTGACGCAGGTATAAGAAGAAGCACTAGATGCAGGCACTAAATTGAGAGTTGTTTGCTTATATTTTCACTTTTCAGTACAAAAGCCACAGTCGATATAGCCACGGATCAAGGGAAAATATATTATATTGTGGGATTCGCTAATTCGGCACAATGTCAATATTCTTTCTGGATACAACAATATTGGATCGGTTAAACTGAACGCAGTACCACAACCAACGATAGTGACGGAAGTCTCAGCAGAGGTTAAACTTCAAGACCTTATGGATTATACTGCAAAACGCCTCATTGAAAGCTTTTCTGAAAATGAGATGGAGACTCTTCCAGAAAACCTCACATTATTTAGCAAATGGGGCTGCGATGGATCTTTTGGTCAAAGTGCTTACAAGCAAACAATAGCCACAGATGATGAAGGTATTACAGATGCAAACATGTTCATGGCGTCTGTCTAGGGGAACACCCTACGACTAAAAAGTGAAACACTGGAACATTGAAAAAGTTTGCGCCCTTCATCTGTTCACTATTGTCGCCCGATATTGTTTAAATACGCCAAAGAATCTTCAGAATTCATCGGGTCTACAGTAACCGACATTAGAAAGCAGATTAAAGATATAAGGCCTGCATTAATGAATACACTCTTCCGCTAGTTCACGATTCATTTGAGGACAACACACCAGACAAAGAAAAACAAAGTATCAGGAAAACAAAAATACAAGACGATTTTTATAAGAAACTTGACAAAAAGTCGACTGCCCCAAATATGGATATGGTAATACAAATGATGGAGACTCATCCCGCAAGTTCTTTGAAGAAAACAAAACTAAATCAGAAATAACTGGAGTGGATGAAGATATTATCAAAAGAGTGGGTATTATTTTAAATATTCTGAACTGTAAGGAAAAAGTTAACGGCAGCAAATTTGGTGAATATGCGACTAAGACTGTAGAACTGCTAATGGAAAAATGTCCGGGAAAGAAACTAACTCCCACACTTCACAAAATTTTGGCACATGGCCAATCTATAGAAGAATATCAGTTGCCTGCCATTGGGGAGATGTCAGAAAAAGCCCAGAAATCAAGAAAACAAGAGTCATAAAAATTTCAGAGCCATAAATACTTGTAAAATATCGCGATCAAGGGAAAACCAGGGCCTTTTTAATATGTTGGCTGCCTCATGAGATTCAATGGTTGCATCCCTTAGATATATGAGATCTAACACAGAATTGCCAAGTGGTTATTCAAATGAAATGTTAAGTATTTTAGATTTCCCCTCAAATGTAAATGTGAATGATTATTTTACAAACAACTACTGATATACGAGGGGTATTCAAAAAGGAAGTTTCCCTAATTTTAAAAAAAAGTACAAAAAAATTTTTAGGTTATAAAATGAATGTTTATTAATTATTTGACTCACAAACTATTTTTCTACATACTCACCTTCGACTTGAATACATTTTTCGTATCTGTTATAGAGTTTATAAAAACCTTCTTTTAAAAAAAACGTGTCCTGTTTTTTGGAGCCAAACATCTATATGTTTGGACTTCTTCGTTTGAAACAAAATGCTGCCCACTTGGTGCGAGATCCGGAGAGAGGGTGGGTGATCATCATATATGTCGACTTATTTTAAAGCCTGAACATATTCCTTTTAACTACAATTAATAAAAATATCTAAATTTGTTTCGAAGATATGATTTTTGCAACGGTTTTTCAGCTTCCGTGCCACTTTGTGCCGTCCAGCTACGATAAAAATATGACCTTTAATTAATAGCCATATTTTAATACGACACTGGTATAGTGCAATTGAGCAGGGCTGATACTGATTAGCAAATGCATTTTGGATTAAATGCGCTTTTTTATGTACTTAGCAATTTTAATTTTAAGAGTACATCCTCGTAAATTTTCATTATTATGCAAACTTGAAATTGGCTAACCATATCCAACCGTGTCCCCCCCTCGAAAAGTGAACTTTTAGCGTTTTACACTTGGATGGTTCCCGGAATGGTAAAAGTCAAGCAATTAAAGAAGCAAGTATTTGGCGCAATTATATAGAAATCACTTGGATAAGACAAAACAACTTCGTGCGTCATATTGCAGTTGGAGCTACGGCGCAAAAAGATTTCCCAAACTGAAAATGCAACACAACAATTTGCAAATGAAATTGTTTTTCTCTAATGGGGCATCCATAGAGCTGTATAGCTGATTTGATACTGTTGCCTGCGGTTTCTGGCAATTCAATTTCTTTGTGCCAACATCCCAGCCAATTTGCTCTCTCCAAATCGCTTAGTTGTTATTAGATTTTTTGTGCATTAAATGAGGATTTCACTTCCTGTTTTGTTTTTTTTGTTGTAATCGCAGCAGGGACTAAGTGGCGCTAATTGAAAATTTGTCTGTTGAGTGCTTTAATTTCAGCTTGTCTTTGGCTTATCCGCATATTTTTTACACCATACTCCAACATAAAAACCAACTGTGTTCACATTACGAACAAATTAGAATTAGAAATCATATTAAGTTTGGGAAATAAAGGAAAATGTGGGTGCTAATTCAATCCTAACCAAACTTTTAGTCAATATGTGATGTACAACTGGCTCACGAATTTTTATTAGACGTATCGTAAGGTTATTTTTTCTTTTTTCCAACTATCGGATATGGCCTCCCCTAACCATAATTAGCAAAAGAATTTACGCATGGACCCGACCAACTCACTGCGGGCAGTCTTAAAGAACTCTGCAGGCACCATCCTGGTTCCAGACATGACAGGTAAATCTTCTTAAATTATAGACACTTATACTTATACGGTGTCGTTAACTTAAGTGGTATTTGTCTCCCGGATCACTGCAGTATCTTTCAGGTAAATGTCATTGCAATTCTGGAGGTTTTGACAATAATAAATGGGGTAACTGCATTGCGGATGAACTGGCTACACAAAAAACTACCAGCATCCTTCTTCAAGATAATGAAAATCCGCGCTATTACCGAACTGTGGCTGGTGGGAATCTATGCATCCAGGCTTAACGCTACCCAACAATACTTTTGTAGAAGCTGTGGCGATTAGAGCTGGAGACAGTGCAGCACCTTTTCTGTCACTGCCCTGCACTGTGCAGGAAAAGATTTAGCTTTCTAAGTCACACTTTTTTGACGATTTACCTTAGCTCTCGGCGAAGGGTCCGAAATGACTCGAAATCTTATTCAGCCCGCCGTATGGCTTTGACTCATCTGATATAGAATAACTTTTAAGTGGGGAAGAAATGTATGACTCTAAGTCCCAACTACCGCCATACCCTAACCTAGTAAGCGAACAAACCGTTTTTTACGTCTAAGGTTAGGAGTTTAGATTCAATAGTCTAATACCCGATGGCTTTCGAGCAGCTAACCAGAAAACATTTGAAGTTTGTCAACTTGGTTGGTGCTAGAAACATTCTCGTTAAATACATAATTTTCTCATAAATTAAAAAAAGTGTGAGTCCTGATGCACGTGCTTCGTAAGTACTCCTATACGTAAGTATTATTAAGGTAAGCAGGAAACCAGTCGTATTGGGAAAGAGGGAACAGAGTATCCGACCGCCTCGATTGTATCATATTATTTTACGCAAACATCGTAATAAAAAACAACCAGCTGTTTAAGTTAGCTAAGTTATATTCACATCCTTTGTCAATACTCATTATAAAAGTGAACATTTTTAGGACCTTGACAGGGACGCTACCGCAACCACTGTAACATTCATAAAGCTACCAAAACGTCTCATAAAACGTGACGATAATCATAATTGATGCTCAGGCTCACATACTATACAACACATATAAAACCAAAGGGGCGGCTTGTCGAAGGGGATCCCCGGTCGATGGGTCCAAATTGTAATTTAGTTTGCTATGCCTGCCGCCGTCGAAGCGCTTGGCTTACACCTTTCGCCTTGTTGTTTTGGGCAAATTAAGGGTAAAATTGTTAATTGAAATTTGTGTGTGCTGACGAGAGCAATGGGATAACAGCCTGCCCCCGAACCATGCACATAAACATAGTAATACTTACTACATAGAAACCGCTTGAAAATTTATTTGGTGTCCGGCTTTATTGTAGCAGCTGCAACATTTCCATTTTGGCCGTATCCTCGTCGTCTACTGATAAATCAATGCAACATATGGCGACGTTGGTCCAACCTTTGCCTCATTGTTGTAAATTTTAAATCAATGTTTGGACTAACAACCAAGCCATGTTGCATTTTTTTTGTTGGTTTTTTCCAAAATCGCCTACCGATGACTTGCCACTACTTTGGCCTATAAATTTTGCGTATGCTTCTTCGTCTTGTGCGTCTTTGGCGCTAGTGCCAAAGGCTCCACGCAATCCATTATTGTATTAATTAACAGGAACAGGATCACCAATCAGGCGCTTGATTAATGATGTCACTCTGTGTCGTAAATCTCGATTTGAACATGTGCAAATTTCAATGCAAATATATGGAGATGCGCTTCGTTGCCTTGCCAGGCTTCTGCTGGCCAATCCCAGCTGTGTCCTTGTTGTTTTGTGTTTTGCACATAATCACACATTAGACCAACATTACGCACTCGAAATCACATAAACACCCACACACACACACATACACATTGTGAATTCTGGGTGGGACTCAAGTGCAGCTGGCAACATCCGTCGCAAGTATCCTTCCGCATGCTGAGGCGGAACAGGCGCAGGAGTGGCTCATAGCTTACCGCTTGGCGGATGTATTAGAAGCAGATTGTGTTGCAACTTGCAACAGCCTGTTGATTCATTCTGTGGTCATTCTAGCGCTTCACGAATTTACGACTTAAATACCAGACTGACTGTGGGGCTTATGTTTCAGTTAACCTTACTATCTATTTCACAGATATTGTATGTGCCTAAAATAAATATGGCCCAAATAATGTGAAGAATAAGAAAAGATTAACACAACTCGATTTTATTTTACTTTAAACCCGGCAAGAAGCAAGCGGCAAGCAGGCGGGCAGAGGCTAGCCTGCAAGTTGTTATACACAAAAATTAAGCGAGAAGAATGGCTATAAATATTACTGATTGCACATTGATTAAGATTGAATTATAAACTCAACTGCTAGTTTCCATCGTAACAGATTCTTATCGTACCGGCTCTCGGATCCGGGCCCTTATCAATTTTTCTTAATTCATGAAAATACGTCTAATTGTTGAAAGTGTGAGGTGAGAGAAAGAAAAAAGTATGTTACGGAGCTCTGGTAGCGACCCGAATGACTCTCGAGTCCAGGCCCTCTGAGAGGTCTGGGCCCGGAGGAAAAAGTCCCCGGCTCCCCCCTCTCTCGTAGGGCCAGCGTACCGGTATTAGTGTCGTATCGCTTTTGCTTCACAATTTTGACACTGGCTACCTAGTTAAAATCTTTATTTCTCATTGCTTGTGATAAATCATACTTTATAAAGTAGAAAGATAAATCTTGTTCGAAACTCTAGTTTACGGCATAGCTCGTGTAGAATAAGCAACTTCATCTCTTGAGGAATTTAAAAATAAGCGAAAGAGTAAACTGCTTAAGAAAGAATTTTTTTTTGGAATACCCTACGAGTTCGTTCGAATTTTTTTTTTTTTTTGAAATCACTTCCATCCTATTTTGAAAACTGTGTGCTAAAAAGTTGGAAAATAAAAAATGCATTCTTATGTTGGATTTTTTCATACGAATTCAATGTATACACATGCCTTTTTAAATGGTTGCGAGTGTGACCTCAGTCAACAATGCGGCATTTAAATGGGTAAATAAATGGTTTACTGCACTCATCCATTTATTCACGCACGATAAACTTAGAAAGAATTTATTTGAAAGTACATTCATTTGTACGTACATACTATAAAAATAATGAAATTAATGGAAATACCAAATGAAACCATTTGATGGTAAATCCCGAATTGACAATGGGCTGGCTCGGCTCACAGGTAACAATTACAAAAACAACTTGGTTGGGTGTAGTTAAAATTACGCGATTATTGGTTTGTTCTCCATTGTTTGAATTAAATATCTAAGCATTTCATTCTAAATTGGATCATTCAAGTTAGGGCCATAATATTTCGCAGCCATTTTGCATAGCTGACCAGATTTTGTCCGCAGCATTCACGGATTCCATGTTGCAGTTATTTACACAGATGTAGATACATATTACTATTTAGATACCGACTGCATAGATTTCGCATTTAGCAAATGCGCGCCATGTATTGTAATTTACGCGACAATTGCAATAAACATTAGTTCATTTGTTACGCAATGTACTACTGAGGCCCTCCCCGCGCCGCCACCTTCCCTGTGCGCCTTGTCCTAGTCTCTAAACTCTCCAGTTATACAGTTCTACATGAAACTTCCGGTTGGGTCGACCAGCGCATCGTGTCGCTGGCACATTAAATTAATTACTCGTGTTATTATTTTGGTCGAAATGAAGTACGCAACAATTTATAATCGGCAGCTACATGAGATTAGAAGTACCTGGGAGGGGGGTTTTGGAACCCTATACTATATAAAAGCCAAGCTATATTAAGCCCACTACCAAGCCACAAGGCCACTAAACGCAAATGTATTCCATAATATTGTTGTAGTTATTGTTGTTTTAGGTACTGCAGCTATTTTGTGTTATTAGTCAGAATGCGCTAAATGTATATAAAATCAAAATACTAAAATTTTCGAGTGCTTCTGTTTGCAATTAACGAAAATTTATGACTAGCTAATTTCAAAACTGTTTTCAAATGTACTTTCCATGCATAAAACTGCAATTATTGGACTAAAGTACTGGTAATGTACATGTTGGCTTAACTAAAATTGAGTAGAGAAGTAGAGAGAACTTTTTAAAACGAAAAAAACACGACTTTAGAATTGCAATGCCTAACTAAGTCAAGTAAATATTTAGCATATTATACCAAATATCTTTTAACTAGACTGAAAATTCCTCCAAAGGTAAATTCCAGAGTTTATACCGATAGCGAAAGTCGTGAGACATATCGATTGGAATCGATAGTTCGATTTAATGAAGCTATCGCCAGTATTACATAATTGGGGTATTCACAATTGATGAGCTAACGTGAACGCCTTTTTTATAATTTTATTTGTAAATTATAAATGTGGTAGGTCAGCCACTTTAGGGAAATAATTGCTTAATTTAGAATTTAAAAGGCATAAAACTTACTTCTTTAATTGCTGTATATCCAGTCCAATTGTTCAATTACACTGAATTAATTTATGAAATTTTTTTGTATATAGCGCAATGTGTAAGAAAAATACAAAATTATTTAAGTGCTGATAACGCCGGAAACAGCGCACTTTGGTACACTTTAATAACACTAGTTAACACGAAAAATTCATTTTTTTTATAAAGGTACTTTTTAGGGTGATTTTTGTGTCGAGAAACACGAAAAATTCATCTTTTGTTTTTTAAAGCACCGTTTTCCGTTTCTCGTGAAAAAAATTTTGTATTGACATGTAAGACGATTGGATCGAAAGGAATTGATGTGCTCTTTCAAGTGATATATAATATGTTCAGGAGAGATTAATAAAAAACTAAAAATGCTTTCAAAACGTGTTCAAAAATATGTTTTTAAAAGCAGTGCACAAGAAAAAAAGGTTGGCTTTTTCGTGTTTTTCTACACAAATTAAACTAAAAGGCACTTTTATAAGATACTAGTGAGCCCGGTAGATGTTGTCCTGCCCAAACTTTTTCAATACTCTTAAAGTGAAACATCGTAAAATTCTCTAGCTAGCTTATCTGAAAAAATATAAGGTTTTTAGATTAGTTTACAGCTCGATTCAGACTAACACCATTATTTGTCGAATGTGGCGCTTTACGGGTCTGTCTCGTTCATGGCGATCTTCTCGTTTCTGGGCAGTACGATTAGATTGATAATTAATTTAATTCGTTGTATTTCTTTCAAATAAAGTGCATCATGCATTGATCGATTAGGAGACGGCATTCCCAATTGTCCTAATGCTTTATTAGCCATCACCAAGCATACATCTTCAATATGAATTAAAGCTTCATTGTAAACTTCCGGCGTAAATTCCATCACTGGATTACGATTTGCTTGACGTACTCAAAACAAAATATCTTCTGATAAATAATCTTGATATTTTATCCACAATTCATGTGGATTTGATGAAAAACATGTTGCCCAAAAAATCGAAATTTGAACACGTATTTGTTATGAATGTGCAGTCATAGCAGCATCTGCTTAAGTTTGATCCCAGGTCAAATCATTTTCCAACAAATTCAATTTTTGACATGCCTCTCGATACGTTGCACACAATACGCCATCCACTGATTAACAACAATATGTACCAGTTTTTGAATATATGGCAATATATACACAAAAACCGATGTTCACAAAAATGCGTATATCTCACGAATCAATACACACAAAAACATCGCAATAGGCTTAAAACATCCGTATTGACAACCTCTGACTCACGCAACAATCAGATTTGAAATTCGCCGTTAAAACATAAGTTTCTTTTATATATATAGATATACATAAGTCAGTATTAAAAACTTGAATTATTTGAAAAATATGATTCTACATTTTAGCGGTTATGTGCAAAGTTTGTAAAGGTGTATGAAAAATATGTACACACTGGTAATTTTGAAAAACATTTTTGGCAAAAAGTGATACTTTTTTCAGCCAAGAGTCTGGGTTGAGCACAAATGTTTACTTTTTTGCGAGTAAATTTATCTTGGACACTGCACTTTTGCCTTAATGTATATTTACCCGGCAAAGTGAAGAGCCTAATTGTTTTTTTTTTTTTTCGAGAAATATATACATATATATAAATATTTGTATACTTTCAATGAAATGATTTGTGTAAAACTTAAAAAATCGCGCACCTAAAATGTCGCTAGCATTTATAGTATTCGCTGTGTGGCTGCAGCTGGTGGTTGAACATGCTTAGGTTCGGGTCACGCTCGCCACTTTAAGAAAAGAATTTATAGCTGCTTTTTTCAGCTGCAGGTATGCGCTTTTCCGGCCAAGCACTTAATTGATGTTGTGTCGCGTAAATTATAAACAAAACAAAAATTAAAGTGGACTGTGGTCCGCTCGGAAGGGCCGCCGGATACGGAAATGCTTTCATCGCAAGTGTCGTCGCTCATAAAAAACACACCCACGGACAGATACCTAAGGGGCTCAGGCACACATACTGGCTAGCTCGCTGCCGATGATGCTGTGGTCAAGAGGCTAAGCAAGCTGGTGCCGCTGTGTGTGAGCGAGGTCAAGCGTAAAAGTGGTGCTCCTTGCACGCGGATATCCTCGAGCTGGACTTCCCTATGCCTCTGTACAAACAATTTTTGCGCATAAATTTTACTTTTTGCACGGAGAGCACTTCGCCAAGCGACTGTAAAAGTGTACAGGGAGTGCGTTTTGGAGTGAAGCTGTTATACCTATGAGCAAGCAGTCTAATATACTAGTTTTATATGTCATGGTGCAGCGTCGCAATGAGTCTCCTTAAAGCTTTTATTGTTGCTCACCGTCAAACTAAGGGATGCATTCTTTTATTATCTTTCTTTACTACATTTTATTCAGTAACTAATCATATTAGTTCATGTGCTCGATGAAATGAATCATGTATTCAAAACTTATTACAACCGATTAGCAACTCGTTTAATCGTCAATTAAGTATGAACGATTTTTATATCAGTATATATGTAACATTCATAGAATGACATCGGAGACAACGCAAAGTTTATTACCGTATGATCAAGGTGACTAGAGAAGTTAATATACACATGTCCGTCTGTCTGTATGTCGATCCGTCAGTCTGAACGCCTAGATATCAGAGATTGTAAGAGCTAGAGTAACAAAGTTTCAGAGTAGATCCGTTATTGTTCCATAAAAGACAAGCTTATTTTATTTAATATATATATCGTGTAAGGTAGTTTTGTTAAGCTCGCCAGCACTGGACCAAAGATGAAACCGGATAAGTATATCATACAGCCCCCATAGGACCGATAGGTAAAAAAAAGAGTTTTATGCAATATTCATTGTATTTTATGTGTTTATCAAGATATCGTAACCAACTGCACTAAATTTGATCAAAATCTGTTAACTAAATTCGTTACTTGTGTTTATGAATATATCGCAATAAAATTTAATGTTTAGTAGTTATTTAGAGTTTTCCAGTAACGCACCAGATTTTTAAAAAAAAGGTCGACTCGATATTATACTGCCCTCACGACACCGATCGATCGATGGTGGAAATAATAAAAGAAATCATAAGGTAATATGCAGGTCGCCAGGAGGAGATTTTTTCGCGCAAATAGATCACATCTGTATGTCTCGTTTCGCTTGCAATATGCTGTGTGACGTTCTTAATAAGAGAAGCGCTGAAATCAATAGCGATCACTTTCTCATCAGTGCTGAAATACACGCGTACGATGCATAAATTTGATATTGAAAAGCTAAGCAACCGGAATCATCATCATCAATTCCTTTATATCCGGTTGGAGCATAGGGCCTCAATAAAGCACTTCCACCTGGTCGGTTTTTGGCTAGCAATTTTAGCTCGTTCCATGATTTTCCGCATTCATCGACTTCTTTTTGTAGCGACCTCCTCCATGTTGTCTTAGGGCGGCCTCTTTTGCGGCTTCCTTGGGGAGCCCTTGACGGCAAACTTCCTTCGCATCCTTCCGCAGTCTGTGGCCTATCCATCCCCATTTCCTTAGCTTGGCAGTGTTGGCCATGGGTTCCAGGTTGCACTTTTTATATAGGTCGGCATTGCTGATGACGTTTGGCCACCACACCTTAAGAATACGCCGAAGACATCTATTCACAACACTTTGGATTTTTCCTGTTAGAAGGTTGGTTACAAGCCAGGTCTCGCATCCATAAAGCGAGACGTTTGATTTAAATAACCTCATTTTGGTTTGGAAGGATATTTGTGACGAATTCCAGATTTGGCGCAGTTGCGCATATGCACCGGTTGCTTTGTTTATTCTGGCCAGAATATCCTTTCCAGCACTGTTCTCAGCGGAAATTATACTGCCTAGGTATGTGAAGTTTTCAACTTGCTCAATCTCTTTGCCCTGTAGCATAAACTTGTTTTCGTTATTGCTGTTTATTTTCATTGACTTGGTTTTGTCGATGTTGATTTTAAGGCCAAATTTTCCCGACTCGGCGCACAGATCATCTAGTTTTGTTTGCATATCTGAGTGTTTTACTGACAACAGGCAAATATCAGCCGCATATGCAAGATCTTCTAGATGTTCGTTGAAGTTCCAGTAGATGCCTCTTCTCTTGCCTTCAATGGAGTTATGTAAGATGTCATCAAGAACGATCAGGAAAAGGATCGGTGAAAGTAGACATCCTTGTCTAACCCCTGCGCTGGTTAGGATGCTATCTGAGAGCTCGACAATGTGGAGTATTCTGCACCTGAAATCCGCATATTGTGATCTGGTTAGAGCTGTAAGCTTCTCCGGAACACCTCTGGATCTGAGCGCATCGCATATGCTATCGCGATGTATACTGTCAAAAGGCGTGCTATAATCAACGAAAACAAGTTGAAGAGTCGACTGCCACTCATTCATAATTTCAACTATAATGCGCAGGGTGCTGATCTGGTCAATACATGATCGACTTGGGCGAAATCCCGCTTGCTGTTTCCGTAGCGATAGGTCGAGTTTTGGTTTGATGCGGCTTAAGATAATACTGGACAGTACTTTCGACGTGATGGATAGAAGCATGATTCCACTATAGTTTTTGCATTGGAAAAGATCGCCTTTCTTTGGAAGGACCACCAGGATACCTTGCGACCAATTTTCGGGGATCTTCTCTTCCGCCCATATAGAGTTGCTCAGGGAACGCTTTCAAAACTTCAGCCTGGATTCTGTCGTAACCTGGCGATTTGTTTTTTTTTCCGACTTTTTATTGCCTGAACGATTACTTGCAGCGATGGTGGAGAGGAGCTTATTCTGTACTGCGGCTGTACTTGAGTGTTGCCAGTTTGTAGCCCCACAGTAGTGGGTGCGTTGGCTGTGAGGGGGCTTAGCATTTCAGAAAAAAGTTCTTTAAATCTATTGAGCTGCTCCTTCTTAGTTGTTAGTAGAACTCCGTCTTTTGATCTTATTGGACGCGACGCTGTACTACATTTGCCAGTAATTTTGCGTGAGACGTCATACAGCGTTTTAATGTTATTTTGTTGTGCTGCAACCGGAATACGAAAGACGAATTCGTATCTAAAATTTCTAATTTAAACATCACCCAGAGAAGGCATGGGAACATTTTAGCGAAGCTATGCAAAACATTTGTGGTACAATGCTCGGAAAGAAAACAAACAACAACGACAAAAGAATGGATGACGGATGAGAGCTGGAAGCGTATAATAGAAAGGAATAACGTAAAATTACAATTAGCTGAAAATAATCCACAACGTACAGAAGAGTTGGCTATTGAATATACTGTAATAAACAGGCTCATAAGGAAACAAATAAAAAAGACATGAGAAATGATATGAGAAATCTCCATAGTCTGGTAAAAACTATTGGGCTAAAAGCTAGCTCCAATCTTGGAAGCTGGAAGCTTGGACCTCTGAAAATATACCTAAATCTTGGAAGGAATCGGTAATTATCAAGATTCCGAAGGAGGGGAAACCGACAAATATGCTCTAACTGTACGGGTATCTCTCTCCTGCACACCATCTTGAAAATCCTCAACCAGATCATACTCAGACGCATTTCCGAGCCACTTAACAATGTTCTACGTAGAAATCAAGCTGGGTTTCAAAGATCTTGTATAGATCTACAATAATAAACACTGTACGTATTATCATAAGAGCAATCCGAACAAATCAACTCTACGTTATATTTAGTTTTCATAGATTTTACCTTTAATAGGGAAGCAATTTGGGTGGCACTTCAAGCTAGAGGAATTCCAGACAAAATTATCAATATCATAAAAGCGTCGTATACTGGGTCCTCAAGCCGACATTTGCACGGCGGACAACTAAGCGATCCGTTTGAATGCAATAGCGGTGTGAAGCAAGGATGCACACTGTCGCCCTTGCTCTTTATCACCGTTCTTGATTTGGTATTTAAAGCAGGTGAATTAAATAGTTTTGGAATCAATTGGAAGTTTAACCGTAAACTAAGAGATCTAGAATATGCGAAAGTTGTTATATTTTCAAACCCAGTTAGACAGACTCGACACGGAAGAAAAACGAAAAGCTAGCTGATAAGCCCCATTAATACAAGCACCCTTAGTATCGACTACTTGCATATTGAAAACGTAAATAAATTCGAGTATCTTGGAAGTCAAATTACATCATCCGGAGGAGCATTGGACGATGTAGACTGAGGAACTCGTAAAGCCAGAGCTGCTGTTGTATGGTTGTGAGACATGGTTCTTTACCAGTATTATTGTCAAGAAGCTCCAAACATCTGTGAATTGATATTTTAGAAGCGTATTACGTATATTATTATATATATTACCATTAGCAATGTGCGCCTTTGGGAACTTTGCGAACAAGAACCAATCGAAATTAAAATTTGCAACCGCAAATACTGTCGGTTGGGTCACACGCTGCGCAAAGATTATGATGACCGCATGCAGCTCTGGAATGGAACCAACAAGGCAATCGATTCAGAAGAAGATCTAAAATGACCTGGCGCAGGTTGCTCAACCGGGAAATCCATTAACGAGCTACGAGCAATGCCGCGAAACAGAGATCATTGGAAATCCTTTGTTAATAACTTATGTGAATGACTACGTTTATAATATGTTTAAATTATGAATATGTCCTTAATAATAAAAAAAAAACAAAAAAATATTTTTTATTTCAGCATATTTCAGCAATTTAGTTCAGCTTTTTTTCCAGCAGATTCATTTTAATTTTTTGCTTATTTTAGCAACTTTTTTAAATCTAGATTATTTTCTATCAAATCATTGCTTTTTTTTCCCTAAATCTTGACACAGAGACGCATGATTGGAAACTTTGGTAGTTATAACTAAAACCGTCTTCCTCGGGTCGACGTGTGAAGGACTTAGGAAGCGAAGACCCCTATTATTATTTTTAAATAATAAATAACATTTGACTTTAAAAAAAATCAACGCCATTTGACAGTTGATTGTTGTTACTTGGTGTTAAAGATGGTTATTCAAAACTTTTATTACTTTATTATCCATCCAAAGTCGCTCTTTAATTTTCTTGCGACACTTAAATTCGAACCTAACTGCGCAGCTATTGCCACTAAAGATTGTCTATGTTGGGTGGCAATAGCCAGCCGATCTCAAAAAGTGATTAAATTTAACGTTCAACGAGTTTAACTTTGAAATCAGAAATTATCTGCAATACAAAGGACACTTGCCATTTTGTAAATTAAAACAAAACAACTATTAAGAAACATATGACATACACTGTCTGGGACTTTACATGAACAAAGGAGAGCACAAAGGGTGAAAGGATGATCTTCATCCTGCGACAAGCGCCTCAAATCTGTGCGTCCGCATGCATTACAAACGAATTACGAGACTCGTTGGGCAATTGCAGTTCATTGTTATTTAATATGTCCTCTTGCATGGAGTAGACCGACGACCAACTGGAAATTATACTTTATGCAGCTTCAGCACAAAACCATAGAGGACAATCGACGGCGCTGGCGTTGGACAATTCAACAAGAGCAAGCAGTAACCAGTCGGCACGACACTGATTGCGATATAAACGATTGTCAACGTATCCAAGTGGATTATTACCTCATGCCAATTATCATATCAACGATACACAGGCAGCAAGGACATGCACGGCAAATGGCGCTCACACATAACGTCCAGACGAATGCCAGCACGGAAAATGCTCAAACAGTGCATCAAAAATGTGTTGGCACAGGAAACTTTTCTGAGAAAACGTGTGGCTTAATATTTAATAATCACAATTTGGATGTCATTTTTAAAAATTACATAAAATTCAGAACATATGGAGATAAAAATTACGGATTCACATTGTTGTAAAACTGCCCTTTTTGAAGGAAATGGTATGATATACTACTGCCAACAATTAGAGCTATCTCGACCAGCAGCAGACTTCAATTCTATTAGACATCACATTTGACAAGGTAAAAGGTAGACGGTAATCTTGCCATGGACCAACAAATCGCAAATTTAAATGTTTTCGTGATATCCAAAAAGTAGATAAAGTTATTTGCAGATAAACTTCGCAATTGGTGCTGTTCGAACACATTTTTGATTCACTGTATGTGCGAGTACGTATATGAATTTGTGTGTGTTGTAGGCTGACAAGTGGCGGGAATAAACGCGTACGAGTATGCAATTGTCGCTAGTCTCCCTTCTACCCTGCTGGACGTACTTGACGAGGAGTTGATTTTCAACGGCAGATGGCAACCATTGCTGTGTCCTGTCCTGTATCGTCATCAGGATGTGTCAGGTGTAGAAGGCACTGTGGGGTTGCACTAGGCAACGGCCGTTTCAAATTGTATGTACAATTTTAAATGGATTTTGATTGTTTATGACGATTCGACGAGCTGACTGGTCATTGCGCTTATATAGTATATGTACATACATATATATATATGAACTTATGTACATAAGTTTGTACGTACGTATAAGAAGGCGTGCCAAACGCCAAGCACTGATAATTCGGCATTTAAATAATAACAGCAAAGCCCTGTTCATGGCAGTGTCCATGCGAGTGCTCTAGTGGTCATCTTCGTCATATGGGATTGGACTGCAATTTGTGAATTTAAGCCCAAGTGCAATTTACATAATAGCTGCCACTTGGTTGTCAGCGCACCAAACTGCCCATAAACCTATAAGTCCTATGCTTGAGTGTAGATTGCTCAGCCGTTGACTGCAGTTCGCACTTTTCCTGCTTTTGTTCGAGTAGCTTGCGTTGGTTTTCCTTAAACTGCTGAATGGGATCTTCAAATTGGCGGTAGTAGTGCAAAACTTCGCGAACATCGTCTACCTCGTTCTCGGCGATGAGCTTCAGAAAAGCTGCTAGATCAAATAGCTGCACATCATCATCGTTGCCTAACCAGCGGGCTAATGCAAAATTGTTGTCCGGATGAAGGCACAATGCATTGCGATCCCAGTCCACCAGTATAACGCGCTTAAGATTCCGATTCAAACGACTTAAATTTTTAACGTGGTGTCCCTCAACAAGCTGGGTAGAGCCACGGACCAGCCTGTAACGTATGTAACCGTTGGGATCGAGTGCATCCAAGATAGGAAAGACGGTCATGCCTTGTTCTGCAGTGTACACAATTATCTCAAAATGCTTAGAGCACTGCTGCAAAAAGTATTCAACACCAGGACGTTTTTTAAATCGCCAGCCTGTCTGGTAGGTCCAATCTGGATGCACAAGCACGTCGTTTAGTTCAAGAACTAGGGAGTAGCGAGGTTGTATATAAGGTGGCTGTGCAGGATCGGGTAGCAGTTTGTGATTCTGCGGCTCGGGCAGCATCTTTTTGTAATAGGTCAAGGAGTTCCATACGCGAAGTATATATTGTTCGGGCAGCGGCAGTTCCATTACATTATCTTCAATAGGTGCACCGTGAGGATCCAGTTCCGGCTTGCCGAGCTCATAAACAGCCCAAACGATTGAGCTAACAAGACTGGTGAAGAAAATACAAAAGCCCCAAGGATAGCCTTTAACTTTTTCATTTCGAATTTGAGGCTTAGGAGTGCACTTTGGAATTTTAGGCTTAGGAGTGCAATTTGTTTTCTCGTCCTCAAATGGCGATGCAACTTTGACTGAATTTAAAGCTTCAGTAGTTTCGGGGCTTGGTGTATTCAGGCTTGCCCTATTGTCTTTCAAGTCCGTTTTCGGTTTCTTCGTGCAATACAAAACTTTGGACCAGCGGTATACCTCCTTGGTCCAGATCGCCCAGCGTTTAATCGCCAGCATCTCCAACCTGCACATTTAGTTACAGAAAATCAAAGATAAATAAATTTTTAACGGAAATTTGGAATCAGTCTGTCTATGTGGCAGCTTGGCTAGGATTTATTCATTATACGTAAATAAGTTCAACTGGTAATTTAATTACAAATCCATTTGAAGGAAAATTCATTGCATTAAGCTCAGTTTTCGGTATCTTATTGTTTTGAATGTAAACAATGAAAAATCGATGGCGGGGTGGTAGAGAGAAAAGAGAAACGAAGATACGATGAAATATATAGAAATAATGCATTACGAATGTTTTTTTAAATATTTCCGAGTTGGAAACTGTGGCTCTTTGTTTTAGATTTTTATAACCTGTTTTTTAAGTTACATCTCCAAGCCCCTTAAGGAGGTCCCTGCAATGGTCTGGATGACAATGGTGAGGCATAGGGACATGTTCATTCTTTTGTATCCATTCGTTCGTCTGTATGAACGTCTACAATTTGAAATTTGGACTCATTTTATTCTATTATTTACACAGTACTACAAAAAAAAAAAACAAAACACTTTTCAAGTTACCTAGTGTACGTTGTAGATCTTGACGAGTATATCACGATAATGTGTTTCAAAATAGTCTAACACCCTGAAATTCTCAAGTTATTGCTTAAAAACCGTTTTCGTGTACTGCGATCACTCCAACAATCACAACGTCGTAATTTTTCAACCGATTTTCGATTGCTTTACGGTTTTGGAAAGAAGAAGATTCAAGCTTTAAGATGATATACATTTTTATACCCTGTACCGTATGGTCCAAGGGTATATTAAGTTTGTGCAAGCCGAAAATGTATGTAACATGTAGAAGGAGACGTCGGAGACACCCCAAAGTTACCTAAAATATGATCAGGGTGAATAGAGAAGTCGATATACCCATGTCCGTCTGTCCGTCTGTCCGTCTGTCCGTCCGTCTGTCCGTCCGTCCGTCCGTGTGAACGCCTAGATCTCAGAGATGGTAAGAGCTAGAGTTACCAAACTTTCACATTAGATCCCATATTATTCCATAGGAGGCAAGTTTATTTTATTTTTTTGATATCGGGGATAAATTATATAGCTCCCATGGGGGTGTTTGAGACGACCTCGAAAAAAAAAAGCGTTTTAGATGAATAATTCGTTTGTTTATAAAGATATCGTAACGAAATTTGGCAATCGAAAGTTTTTTATAGTTCCCAATCACTGTACCAAATTTGATCAAAATCGGTTGACTATATCATATAGCTCCCATAGGACCGATCGGCCAAAATAACTTTTTTAAAGAAAAATTGGCTATATTTCGTTTTTTAATAAAGATATCCTAACCAGATTTGGCGTTTGGAAATTTTTTAGACCACTTAAGCAATGTGCCAAATTTGAACAAAATCGGTGGACTATATCATATAGCTCCCATAGGTCCGATCTTCCAAAACATCGATTTTTTAACAAAATTTGTTGTGTTTCGTTTGTTTGTTAAGATATTGGGACCAAATTTGACATTCGTGAGTATTTCATAGTTCCTAAGCACTGTACCAAATTTAATCCAAATCGTTTGACTAGATCATATAGCTCCCATAGGACCAATCGGTCCAAAAACACGTTTTTTATACAAAATTCGATGTGTTTTGTTTGTTTGTAAAGATATTTGAAATAACTTTGGCGTTCATATCTTTTTTAAGGCATTTAAGCACCGTGTCAAATTTTATTGAAATCGGTTGACTATATCATATAGCTCCCATAGGAACGATCGGTCAAAAAAAATTTTTGCTTAAAAATTCTTCTGTTTTTGGTTTTTTGTGAAGAAATCGGACTTTATTACAAGCTAGTGGTACAGGGTATCCTAAAGTCGTCCGCGCCCGACTTTACGTCCGCCATTTTTATACTACATACATGTGTGCTTCTGTGTGTTGTAACTGGAATCCTGAGAGCTTTTCTAGTTGGGTATATGAGTTTATAGAAGTCGGTGTATCCACGCCAATGTTCATCTAGCGCATGAGTGCATTCGGAGATTTATTTCACGTGTCTTCGAATGGAACAAGTATTATCTCCAACGACTCCAAGTAAATTTGAACATGTTCCTGCTTTACAATTATTTCTACTCACTTGGCGGGTAGCACTTAAGAGCTAAAGATAGTCGCTTCTTAAGATTTTGTATGTAAGCGCAAACTAAGATTTTTTTTTGCACTGCTGACTAAAAATGAGAATTGTCTAATGAAGCCCGGTCTACAGTTTACAAGAGCTATTAAAAGTAACCAATCCGTAAGATATACAAAAAGTAGCATGTTGTCCTCTCATCAATAGATTTTATGTTGGAAAGCTGAGCTCCATTAAGCTCATACATGCACTTGGCAATTTAAGAGTCCGAGGTAACCCTCCAGCTTTGTGGCTCACTTTAGGTCTCTGGGGCGTCACATGCAAATCTACTTTATGGTTAGACAAAGTCAAAAGTTAGGCGAAGTTGGCTTGTTGCGTGTGCTGAGTCCTTAAATTCCCAGCGAAAACCGAAAACGTTTAGCATTTTAGTTGGCTGGAGAACTGTAGCTACATGTGAACACTGGTGAACGCTGGTAAAGAAGAAGCTGTGCGGCAGCGATATGAAAACGCGTGCGATTTTAATTTTTAACGAGCCAAGTGTCGGCTACCTTTGGACCTGCTTTACATTTCCGCTAACACGCAATGACATTTTGGCCCCAACTTGATGGAAACACGAGCAGGATTCCGCGTTGAACACAACACGCTTTGGATTAACAAAGAAAGGTCCAACTCTAGAGGCAGTGTCTGGAGTAGGAGTGGGCAAACTTTGACTTTGTTTGACTTGCCCTATTCATGGGCCGTCAGCTGGGGTCAAAACTTGAGCGCTTTTCATAATTTTTTGTATTTTTTTTAAAGCAGCGAATGTTTGTCTTAAACTAATTTTGATTTTAATTAAATATTTATGACTAATGTGTCTGGGGAAGCTGGAGCATCAAGACGCAAACTAATCTTAAGTAGAGCTGTCCATTAGGCCAGGTAAACACCCACAAATGAAATATCCAAATAGCTGGTATATAACTTCTTATCACTCAAAGTGTATCAGTGAGAAAATTAGAGAATTATCCCTGGAGAATATGTGAAGCGGCCATGTTGCGTGCTCAGCTCTGACAAACCCTTCCCAACCAATTCCTTTCCTTACGTTTACCTTCGGTCTGTAGGAGTGTGTGTGTAAATGTTATGCGCTCGTTTATTCGATCAAAAGTTACGAGCTCATCTTAGATTGGACATTAAATGGACACTAAAATATTTTCCATCTGCACGCAACCCCTGTCAGCAATAACAACGTGCCCAGGAACCCCCTTTTGGTCAGTGGCCAGCTGGAAAAACAAGCGAAATAAATGTCATGAAACAACTCATTGACAGGCACATAAGGACACTGGTTTTATGGCCCACAGATATGACCAAAATATATGATTACCATGTGTCCACCAACATTTGAGCTCGTAAATAGGCATTTACTGTGCTTTAGTTCTCATGGCCGATGCCATCCATGTGCCAGACCCAATAGTTTCTCCCACAATTGCACATCCACATCTCTTCTTGACCACCATTTTGTATTTCCCTCCCCCTTACCTACTTTTTATGCTTCCTTTTTGTTACTTTTGGTTATTTAGCAAGTGATCCAGGTGGGACATGCCTGGGACACTGTTGCTCCGTTGGCCGGTAATAAAAATCAAAATAAAATGAAACTTATGCGTGATGCTTCTGTTTTCTCATTGGGTTTTAGCCTTTTATTTTATTACGCCTACCTACTGGGCGGGCAGGTCAGTATTTCGCTTAACTAATGATGGGATTTAAACTTTGACAAATGTTGGTTAGCAAAAAGTTAACAAAATGTAGCTAGAGACAACATTTTCGATACACTATATATTGCGATTTTCAACAGTTTAGAATTTGAGATAAATATATACAAATGAGGACATGGTATTCATCAAAACAATTTATAAAAGATTTTTAGGTTGGTTCGATGACCAAAGAAGAATATGATGAACTCATTTTCCTTAATTAAGTGGACTACAGTCTTTTATCTAAATAAATAATAATGGGCTTATTAATTTAAATTGATTGCAGAGCTTGAAAAAGTGTCTTTAGCTCAAATATCAGCCATATTTTGTTGCAGTTTATATGAGCATGGTACAAGGGCTTTTAAATCTGTGTAAAAAAATTTGACATGTTAAAGTCGGGCGTAGACGACTTTGATATATGTACACTACATCATCACAATAAGCGAACAAATAAATAAACCGATTTCGACCCTTTAAGGATTAGTGCTTAGACGAGCTGTATAATATACAGACAATTTATAGTCAAAGGCCTTAGATGCCAAACGTTATAACGTATTTAATGTTAGATTTTTAATTTCAATTATAATCTTGCTGTATATTATAATAACAAAATAAATACATTTTACCTATGAACTAATAAGTTTGGTTGCTTTAGACCTTATAAATCTGAGAGCTACTAGTTCCTATTGACTTTCAAGAAATTCCGGCTATACTCTAGGTAACTTTTGCATGTTAGGCCTTAGAGGACAGTTGCTATAACTCCTTTTAAGTTAGATTTTTAATTTTATTTATAATCTGTCTGTATATAATAATAATAATAACAAAGTAAAGACATTTTTTTAGTTAGGTTGCTTTAGATCTTAATAAATCTGAGAGCTAGTTCCTATTGACCTCCAAGAAATTCTGATTATACTTTAGGTGTATGTTTCAAAAACTACGGGGTATGAACACTTGATTTTTATCTGAATAATTAGTTTTCCAGCCAGTATATATGTTGAAAATTTGGTAACTTCTATATAGTTAGGAACTTTTCTCCCCGTATCTTTTAAAAAAAGTGAGCTGATTAAGATATTGGTTTGTATGAACACTTGAAATTTCTCCAGCTGGTGCGTAAATTTCCTCAGGCGATAAAGTTGAATGAAGTTTTGAATCACGTCATCATCTTCCCTCGAAGTAGATTTTCACGGTTTTTAGCCATACCGTTTAATATTTTCATCTGAAAATGAACATAGGGATGCGTCGTAGTCACATGCATCTTCTTATTCAACTTTCGATTCTTTTCAAAATTGTCACAAATTTACTGAATCTATCAATACCTACAAATATAGTATGGAATATGCAGGAATAAAATTGTTTTTAAGATCAAAGGTTCACGGTATTAGGCTGTCGGGCACCGTAACGACTATATTATATTTTTTTAGTAATATATTAGGTTGTCAAAAAAGTCTTGCGGTATTTCCGCAAGCTTGTCTTTGCAAGCGCGTAGTTCTAGTTGTATTCGTCGCATCGGTTCACGCTAGAGCTTTTGGAAAGCTCTTTTCACGTGCTAACACGTGTTTGATTAATTGTTGTTTGCTTTTAGTCGTTCGTGAGTTACAGCGTCGCAAACATGGAGCAAAATAAAGAGAAAATACGGCATATTTTACAGTACTACTACGATAAAGGCAAAAATGCATCTCATGCTGCCAATAAAATTTGTGCAGTTTATGGACCCGATACAGTTTCCATTTCCACCGCACAACGATGGTTTCAACGTTTTCGTTCTGGTGCAGAGGTGATCGAAGATGCGCCACGGTCCGGAAGGCCTGTTGTCGGAAATTGCGATAAAATCGCTGAATTGATCGAATGAGACCGGCATAGTAGCAGCCGTAGCATCGGCCAAGAGCTGGGCATGAGTCATCAAACCGTTATAAACCATTTGAAGAAGCTTGGATTGAAAAAGAAGCTCGATGTATGGGTGCCACACGACTTGACGCAAAAAAACATTTTTGACCGTATGGATGCATGCGAATCGCTTCTGAATCGCAACAAAATCGACCCGTTTTTGAAGCGGATGGTGACTGGCGATGAAAAAGTGGGTCACTTACGACAACGTGAAGCGTAAACGGTCGTGGTCGAAAAGCGGGGAAGCTAGCCCAGACGGTGGCCAAGCCTGGATTGACAGCCAGGAAGGTTCTTCTGTGTGTTTGGTGGGATTGGCAGGGAATCATCCACTATGAGCTGCTCCCCTATGGCCAAACGCTCAATTCGGACCTGTACTGCCAACAACTGGACCGCTTGAATGCAGCACTCATGCAGAAGAGGCCATCTTTGATCAACAGAGGCCGAATTGTCTTCCATCAGGACAACGCCAGGCCACACACATCTTTGGTGACGCGCCAGAAGCTCCGGGAGCTCGGATGGGAGGTTCTTTTGCATCCACCGTATAGTCCGGATCTCGCACCAAGTGATTACCACCTATTTCTGTCCATGACGAACGCGCTTGGTAATCGGAAGTTGTCCACAAGAGAGTCCTGTGAAAATTGGCTCTCCGAGTTTTTTGACAATAGGGAAGCGAGCTTCTATAAGAGGGGCATTATGAAGTTGGCATCTCGTTGGGAACTCGTCATCGAACAAAACGGCGCATATTTGACTTAAATCGCATTATTATAACCAATTTTATGAACAATTGAAAATTCAATAAAAATACCGCAAAACTTTTTTGACAACCATATTAAAAACTTGCCTTAAACTTAAATAATTGAGCAAATTGGAGATACTGGCTAAGCACATAATTTTTAAACATTTATAAATATTATAATATTTTTATTAAAGCGCACTTTTCAAAGAAACTCTTGTGCAATAACCCTGTATTTAGTAGTTGAATATTTTCAACAAAAACTTAGTAAACTTCTTTAAATTTCCTTTTTTGTTTAAGATGTTAAAAATCAAAATATATTTTATTCGATGTGTTCTGTGGAAGCTATATGATATAGTAAACCGATTCTGATAAAAATTTCGTACAGAACTTGGGAATTATGAAAAACTTCTGAATGCCAATTTTGGTTCCAATATCTTCACAATCAATCGCATAAACATATCACGGCCAATAAAGTAAAATAGCTAACTTTTTAAGTGCTTCAGACTTTTTCTGAAAGAAATAGCGATATTTGTAGGAAAGGTAAAAAAATTTTGTTTTTTTTTTAGGATTTCGTCTGCCGTTTTTCCTTAAGTTTACCAATTTGTGTGAATCACGGTATTTTGGAAATGTAGTCTTCTAAAAAATTGAAAAAATTCGAATTAGTATAGTATTTATGAACTCAAATGTGTAAAAGTATTTTGGAAAATGCCCATTTTCACTAAAATAACCGTAAAAAACAAGCTATGAGAGGCTTATTAAAAACGGACTTTACTGAAACATTGCCCTAACATAAAATATAACTCTCATCTCTGGAGAAAAAAAAGTGTTCAATTTGTCGGACTAGTGTTATACTACATCTATACCTATAAGATTATACTATATTTTTTTTATCACAGCATGCATTTTGTAAGGGTTCCATGATTTTAGTAGCGGATACGAATACCAGCGGAGAAAACATTTTGGCTCTAATATAGAGCGACAATTGTATCGCATGTCAGAGATCTATAAAGCATGTACTTATCCCCCACCCCTCCCTTATGCGAACCAGTTAAATACTATGGACACATAGCTCTGGCTTTCATTTTTGCATAAATTTGGCATTTATGCACTCGGAAAGTATGCTGATTTCATCTCATCTCATTCGTTGGTTACGTGAGTTGATTACGTTAGTCACGCGCGATTGCCGAGCAGTTGGATGAAGTTAAGGCTTAGTTCATCCTGGTCAATACCCCTACACAAAAATAAACACACTGTGTGTGTGTGTGTGTCCTTGATACCGTTTTCAGTTGCTTAGTAACAAACAGAATTGTGGCAACTTTTGACTTGAACAGAATTTTGTTCAGTGGGGATTTTTATGACTTTGAGGCATAGGAAGAACTCTGACTCTTCGACTCCACAGCTTGAACTCAAAGTTGTAGTCGCTAAATGATTTTGCATTATTTGTTGATTTTCTGCTCAGAGCTTGTGCCGTTCATGTGGATTCATTTCTGTTTTCACTTGCCGTAAAAAGTCAATGCATTCCAAATGGTTTGCGTGACACGCTCAAACTAGTTCTAGTTTTTTCCCCTGCCCTAAGGAAAGAAAGCATCATTGGGTTTATTTGTTTATTCATCGAATGGTAAATCGTAAAAATTATGTTGATGACTCATCAGTAAACAGCATTTATTTTATTGCTGTTTTCATGGCCTTTGTCACCTATAATCAACGCTCTTACATACATACTACTTACTTTGGATGTTCGGGCAGCCGGAGAGCTTCAATTATTGTCGCCTCAAAATATTTTATTCTATTTGATTCCAGCTTTCGATGCATGCCGATGCTTGCGGAATATGAACGAAGTGAATGTTCGGTGCCTGGACTACGAATGAGGTTTTCTATTTGTATTATTAATGATGTCCAGCAGCCTGACGAATTTGGCGAGATTCTCGCCAGCTTAGGTCACTAAATATGTGGCTAAATTGGGGTAAATGCCATACACACAAAAGGGAAAATGTTGGAAAATCCTTAAGACTTTTTATTCTGATGTTGTAAATTTGAATGACAAGAGCTTTTGGATGTTTCAGTGATTTTTTGAGTAAAAAATAGTTTTTTCTAACATAAGTAGAGACTTAATCTAAATTGAAGATCATGGCGGTGTATGCTGTAACGCTTGGATTTGGTTTCCGCTGTTGTAAATAAATTTAATACCAATGAAAACTGGAAAAAGCTTCAGATGGGGACCCACTCTGAGAACGACCTACGGAAGCGTGTTAGGGATCATGGAATGTCCAGACCCTCAATAAGGAAGGTGTCGCTATCCAACTGATTGCTGTGCACTCCTGGTTATACGCTGGACTGGACAGGGAAACTCGAAACTATCGGTTGTGGGTTTGCCGTGAACCAGAGACTACGAGATCTTGCCTCCAGGTTCGTTAAGTTCAATGAACGGTAGAGTCCAATGCGGATCAAAGCAAAATTTTTCTATATTAGACAAATATGCGTCTACCCCCCGAAATATGATATAGGAGTGCTGCCCTATGTCGTATTTGGCGACTTCAATGCCACGCATGGGAGAGAAGGTATATTTAATTAGCACAGTCGGTAAGCACAGCCGACATGACAAAAAATGGTGATAAGAAGATTTCAGCATCTAGACATCCATAAGGCGACTCGCAAATGGGACGAAATTGAATCGTATAGAAGCAGAAGCCATCCCAAAAATTTTGGGACAAGGTTAAAAGTCCATCTTTCCGTTAAAACGAAAACGGAAGCTGGTAACGAATACAGACGAACTAAGCTCTAAGCTATTATTACGCGAAGATTAACAAAATGCTTCTGACAAAAAAAATTTCAAAACCATTTTCAATCGTAAATGATGGTGTTGACATACACAACACGAATTATGATAAACTGAACACCTTTGTAAAATTAACTTATTGGACCTAATCAGTGTGGCTTCAGACACGGAAAAACTATGATAGAGTGGACATTCAGATTGCGTCAAATCCTGGAGAAAACTCGTGAAAAACAAATAGACACAAACCATCTGTTTGCCGACTTTGACATGCCTAATAAAATTAAGTTCTTCTGAGCCATTTATAAGCTTGGTATCCCCGTAAAGCTAATACGCCTTTGTATGATCTGTTGCAGTTCCGTTTTAATAGGAAAGGACCTGCTGTTGGAAGCCACTAACTTACGAGCAAGCAGTGGAGAATTTTCGAAAATTGAAAAAGAGTCAAAAAACATGGGCAAGCGAGATGAAATACTTGCTATATACAAGTAAGAGCTTGGCAGCACGTGGCTAAGATTATTATAACTTCGAATTTTCAAGGATTTCATTTGCTTGGGAACCAAAATCAACGAAAAAAAACACTACATCGCAAAGAAGATACGTCGCCAAATATCTCTTGCAAGCCGGTGTTACTAACTAAGCAAGTGTTCAGTAAGTAGTTCAAGAGTAGAAGCCTCTTTCGACCGACAAAAATAACCCTGATCTGTGCTTCTTGGACTTTATCAACATCCAATAAGGTAAAGATATCTTTCGAAAAAAAATCATTTGACGAATTTCGGACCGAAAAATGTGGATGGTGATTTCAGTATTCGAATGAGCCAAGAGCTGTATGAGCTTTACAGCGATACGTCATTCGCATGGATGACAATGCTCCAGCTAAAAAGGTAATCGGGCGAAAGCCAATGGAAGGACGTCGGCCGCAGGGACGGTCGCATCAGCGATGGGAAGATCAGACAATATAGAATCTTCACAGCCTTGGGGTTAGCAAGTGGCAGGCATAAGATTGGATCCTCCGATAACCTATTGTAATGCCAAATATTTATATTTGTATTATATTTATACACGTAGTCAATCGGTTGTCTTATAAAATTATCTTCTTTAACCGCAAAAAAAGTGACGAACTCATTGGGATTCAGCAATCCCAAAAACCTATGACAACCAGAAAACCGAAACCATAAAAAACCTAATCATCATAATTATACATATTTAATTATTTCTTCAAATACCACATTCTGTGAGGACTGACGACCTCATTGAACCCTCCAAATTCAGTGCCCACAATATATTAATATTTAAAGTGATTAGTTTTGGTGGTAATATCCAATGGCTTGATGAGAATTAAATTTTCTCATTCTATTTAAAACTCATGTGCTTAACTTCACCTATGAACGATTTTTGCATTTTCTCTTTTTTAACTTTATGTTGTTGAATTTCTGCCCGACCCAGACACTTGAAATACAACAAATAGAGCACTTCTGTAGAACAGCAAATATATTTAGCTGTAGATCAATTTTCAGCATTCTTGCGTAAGAACTGAAATGGATTCTTTTACAAACCTTCAATAAGCCCCTTCAGAAGCTATGAATTTTTTAGCTATTGAACATCCGGTATTAATAAGCTGGCCATTGTAACGCTTAGACTAGAATGTCCCGGGAAGCCGGCCACAATTTCACGTTTGCGTAGCCGTGAACACGTTCGACATGAAGGGCGATTAGTTGCATTTGTTTACGAGTATGGATTTTGGATTTGTCTCCGGCTGGCAACCTTTTGCAATGGCAACGTAATGCCCAGCGTCCGTAACTTATTGCAGCATGGCGTGTAAGCGTCTACTGGTCACAACGATGGGGGTTGCTTGAGCCGAGCCAGAAGGTTGTGTCATCCTGCAACATATTGGAACACTGGTAAGGCTGTTTGTTGTCGATATGGATGTGATTTCGTTTTCTTGCTAAGCACACGCTCGGCCACTGGCGACTTTATCCTCACTGTAAAGTAGACATTATGTTGATGTGCCTTTATCTGAGCGAACTGTTGCGGGGTAGCTCGCATGGCTCTTGGGACATCAGACGCTGCCTGCAACATTGGAGGTTTTGCGATAATATCCTAGAAATTATTTTCAGTTCGGTTTACTTTAGCTGTTGTTTTATTGTTATTGTTTCGATGTTGGTCATTGTCGTGGTGTGGTTTCAGCTCCGTGACTCGACCTCGGATCATGTCCGTGTGCACTCCAGCCCAACACATTAGTGGAAGATGAACATTTTTGTGTCCGGTGTGTACTTGAAGTTATTACAAGCTGCAGCTCGTTTTCTTTTCTGCCTTTCTAGAGCTAGCAATTATACACTGACAGTTTAGCTAGTTTTGGCCACTTTCCTAGGAGTATGAATTGCGTGTGGGTGCAACTAATGGCTTTACTAACGATTGTAACCGTTGTCATTAATGGCATCCATTGGAGCATTACGCGCATCCCGTTTTGACAACTTGTTATGGCTTATTTGTTCGTTTAACATTTGATATCTGTATTAATATAATATTTTAGAAAATATAAAATGAAATGAAATTATATGGTAAGATATTAAACTACACCTGATGGGAAATTGCATCTTATCAGAGTCTCCTTGCTCTGCAGCATTTAAGACTACTTGTGCCAAGTAACATTTAAACTGTTCAAATTTATTGTTAATAGAAAAAGGATCGAGCTCACATTACCCATTCCGTGCTTTTCACAATTGTAGCAGCCCTGCGATGCCTATCTCTATTTTCCAGCCGACTGACCACCATCCGGATGAGCACTCGTAAACATTTTGAATCATACATTTGCGATATCGAAAAATAATCTTACAAAGGAAATAGCATATTTAAAAGGGCAAAAGGATTGCTGCGATTTAACTTACAAGAGCGTTGCCGACAGCAATAACAAAAACAACACCCAAATTTCCGTGACAATGCCGATTTCGCTGTGCCCTCTCTCCAACAGCAACTCCATACCTATGGGCCACTATTTGCAGCCAAGACTTTGGGGGATTTTTAGTGTTTATTGCCATAGATTAGTTTGTTTATTGTAATCCTTGTTATAAATTAAGCGAAACTTGCGCTTAAAAACTCATTGCTACAAAGGTAAAAAGGGTTGTGCGACCAACCAAGAAGATTTGGCTGCCTTTTCCCTACTAATTCACAGCGCATTTCCCCGAAGGCGTTAAACGAACTTAGTTGGATAATTGCTGAAAATGTTTTACGACTACAGCGCCAATAATACAAGCAACGCATTGATTGCAATGTAGAAAAAATCTCATCTTTTGAATTATATCAGTATACTTGGTAAAAAAATATGAATTTCTTTAAGTTGACAAATCAAGGATAGCATACTTTATTTCAACAAACTCTGCCTATAGAATGGTAGATTTCCGTAAACATTAACCTCTCTCTTGGTTTCTAATTCTTCAACTTCTGAATTTTTATTTTTTTAATTTTTAATTTAAATCAAAACCAAATTTCAAAAATATATTTTTTACCACATTGCAATTAAATCCCAAACATTACTTAAGAACTCCAAAAGATATTTTATTTGACTCATTTTGTTGTCCTATAAGAGTTAAAGGATATAGTTGGTTAAGATATCTTCATAAACTATCTTACTATTTCTGGGATCTAGGCTTCATACAGACATACAGAAGGCCTAGGGTATATAAACTTCTCTGGTCACCCGATCATACTTTAGGTAACTTTGGGGGTCTCCGAAGTGTCTTTTTGTATGTTACATACATTTTTGGCTTGCACTAACTTAATATACGAGTATTGTTCAGCTCCTCCTTCGATGCCGTCTTTATCTCGTCAATCGTAGCGTAGCGTCGTCCTTTCATGAGCCTCTTCAATTTAGGAAAACAGAAAAGTCACAGGGGGCCAGATCTGGGGAATACGGTGGCTGCGGCATCAGTAGTGTGTTGTTTTTGGCCAAAAAGTCGCGCACAAACAACGATGTGTAAGCAGGTGCGTTATCGTGGTGCAAAAGCCAATTTTTGTTCTTCCACAAATCCGGGCGTTTCTGGCGGATTGCTTCGCGCAAATTGCGCATAACTTGCAGGTAATATTCCTTATTGAGAATGTCTCAGAACTCATGATGCACCACGCCCCTGCAATCGAAGAAAACTGTATGCAAAACTTTCACATTCGACCGAACTTGGCGCGCTTTTTTCGGTCTTGGTTCGTGCGGCAGCTTCCATGGAGATGATTGAGCTTTGGTTTCCATGTCATAACCATAAACCCACGATTCGTCACCAGTTATGACCCTCTGGAGCAAATTTGAGTCGTCGCGGACAGAGTCCAACATCTCAGCAATGTTTATGCAGATGCTGTTTTTGGTCGAAATTGAGAAATTTTGGTACGATTTTCGCGGCGACCCGCCTCATGCTCAAATCATTGATAAAAATCGAATGGCACGAGCCAATCGATATGTACTAGGTCCTCAGCAACTTCTCTAACGGTGATTCGACGATTGGTCAATACCATTTCCTTCACTTCATCAATTTTTTCGTCTGTTGTTGAAGTGCTCGGTGGTCCGCGCACGCTCTTCGTCGTTCACATCTTCTCGGCCTTCTGAGAACATTATGTACCACCGATAAACGTTTCTTCGGTCCAAGGTAGCCTTTCCGTATGCCACAGTCAACATTCGGAATGCATCAGCGCACTTAATTTCGTTTTTCACACAAAATTTGATACAGGTTCTTTGATCGATTTTTGAATAAGAAAAAATCGAAGACGAGCCAAAACACGTGCAAGCAAAGCTGCTGTCAACAATTAAGTGAACATTCAAAATGGCCGAGCTTGTCGGCATAAGTAAGAGACATGAGACCAACATAACGCCACACGTAACCGGCGAAAATTCAAAATTCGCGATACTTTTTTAACACACCTCGTACTCTTTGTACAATATGGTTTAGGGTATAAAAATCATTCATACTTAACGTATAATAGACGACGTAGCGACTGTTAATCGTTTATAATGAGGTTGAAAGTATGATTTATGTACTAAAATGTTTGCTTAAGATGCAAATATAAAATGTGCGATAGTATAAGAATGCATAGAATTGTCTCAAAAATATTCAGTTGTTTCTTCTTTCTCTTCAAGTCCTTCAACCCCCGTTTGGGAGCATAGGGCGGCGACAAACTTCCTCCGTCGCTTCCCGATTTGCGGTCAAATACTTCAGCTGTGGCCACATTTTTCGCTGTGTTGCTGCTTCGACCAATACTGTTGTTTTCTAAGTAGTTCCGTGGTCCTGCCGACTCGTCGTGTACCTTGAGGATTCCATTCGAAGGACCAAAAGCTTTTGACTCGTTATGCGCCAAAATTCTTGATTCGATATAATCTGCGGCCATCGGATCTTAAGAATGTATCGAAGGCAGCGGTTTACAAATGCCTGTAAACTTCTCGTGATGTAGGAAGAGACTTTCCAGGTTTCACAGGTATACAGCAGTACAGATTTGACATTGGATTCGAAGAGCCTTAACTTAGTGCGTAGGGAAATTTGACTATAGTTCCATACTGAAGACAACATTCCAAAGGCGCTGCGAGCTTTACTTATTCGGCTGTTAACATCCAGATCCGTTCCTCTGTCTGACGATACAGAACTTTCTAGATAGATAAACTGTTTGACCTCCTCAATGGGCGTCTGTCTCAGAATAATAGGCTGATGTGCTGAGAGGCCAGTGTGCATTATTTTTGTTTTGTTGCAGTTGATCCTAAGACCAGCCATCTCTTCATTCACTTGCAGTGATTGACACATCTCGTTCATCCTGATGTTGGTACTTGTCAGGAAACAGATATCGTAAGCATAATCTAAATGGCTTAGCCTCTCAAAAGGTCTCCATTGGATACCGTGTCTCTCAGTTGTACCTACAGTGGCAGTCAGTACATCGTCTATCGCCAGTAAAAAACAGGAATGGTGACCGTATATCCCCTTGCCTTACTCCCTGTCCCTGCACTTCGAAAGAGTCAGAGAGCTGTCCATTATGTAGACATCTTGCGGCATGATAGGACTCCTTTATAACAGCAACAATCTTCGGGGGAATCCCTCTCCTATCTAAGGATTCCCAGATCCATTCGCGGTTAACTCGGTCAAAGGCCTTCTCAAAGTCTACGAACATAAGGCAGAGCGGTGACGTAAACTCAGTTGACTGTTCGAGTATTATACGCAGTGTGTTCATGTGATCGACACAGGACCGATCACTACGAAAGACCGCTTGATGCCTCTTGGGCGTATCTTAACAATAACTCCATCCTTCCAGTCCCTGGGGTATTTGTCGTCTTCCCAAACAGCCTGTATTAGTGGTACGAGGATACATGCTGTTGTGTCGCGATCGGCTTTCAGAAATTGGGCTGGTATGCCATCAAGTCCAGCTGCTTTGTTGACCTTTAAGAGGTTGATCGCAGTTTTGATTTCTGCAGCTGTTGGGGGTCCGGTGCTTATTCCCCTATAAGCTCGACGCATTTCTGGTTGTTGGGAGCTCATCGTTGGGCTTAGCTCATGATTCTCATTAAGCAAGGCACCAAAATGGTCCCTCCATCTCCGCAGTTGATCTTCGATTGTTACCAATAGTGTGCCGTCCACATCCAAGACAGGATGGTTGGTGTTGCTTTTTCGTCCAACAATATCCTTGGCAATTTTGTACAGCTGTCTCGAATCACCTCTTCTTGCAGCGCTCTCCGCATTTTCCGCAAGTTCCTCCATTCTTTTTCTCCTGTCGCGCCTTACACAGCGCTGCACTGTCTTGTGAGCTACTCGGAACTCGATACGTAGAGCCACTTTACGTTGACCATCTGATTCGGCGTTGGCATTAATTTTAAACGATTTCCGATACTCGATTTTGTCCCACGTTTCTTGGGATATCCACGGGTCCCTAGTTCTCGACATTTTGGGCACAGTTTCGGAGCCAGCCTCAATAAACGCCTTTTTTACTTTGCCCCACATCGCGTCTATTGATTGTTCGCCTAATTCAATTGTAGTCAATGCTCTGCCGTTGAGTGCGGTGATAAAATTCCGACATGTGTTGGGGTCCTTGAGAGCATTATTGTTGAATTTGTTGCATGATGACGTGGTCGATTTGGCTCTCAAACCCGTTCGGGGAGACCCAGGTGATTTTGTGGCACGTCCTGTGAGGAAGTATAGTGCCGCCCAAAACAAGCTTAAGCGCGTTGCAGAAGTCGACAAGTCAATCACCATTGTTGTTCCTTTAACCAAAGCCATGCTTTCCCATTGCTAGTTCGAGACCTGTGTTGTCCGGTCCGACTCCGGCATTAAAGTCACCCATGATGATTATTATATCGCCTTTTGGAACACAATTATATACCGAGCTTAGTTGGAGATTGAAATCGGTTTTTATTTCGTCTGCCGCGTCATTTGTAGGTGCGAATATGTAGATGTGAATAATGGTGATGTTTCTGACCTTGCAGTGAAATCTCGCCGTTATTATTCTCTCCGAAAACGGATTCCAGGAGATGAGACTGCGTCACGCTTCTCTAGTTAGCATAATCCCAACACCATTCAATCGTTGAATTCATTTCTTCCTCTCCACTTGGTTTCACTTATACTCAAAATATTGATTATAAGGCGGATCATTTCGCGTTCGACCTGATCATACCTTTCTGCGCTATACAAGGATCGGACATTCCAAGCTCCTATTAGCGAACGTTTACGGTAACCAAAATTTCTATCCGCAGAACCGGAAAGGTTTCTTAAATTTGTCGTCGATTCCTTTATTGTAGCATCACGGTTGCCGCTAGCACATGAAAGATGCCGCACCCCAAATCCGATGTGCGGGTTACTACTGACATTACGGCAGTAGGGGGATTAGCCGATATATGGCAACCCCTTGGGGAATCTATTCTGTTCGTTGTCATATTTCATGTGGTTAACATTTTTGTTTCGCTATGTGTTTTCCAAGATATGGCTAATAACCCCATAAGCTCGATGTCGACAGGCACACCTGCCTGTTGGATGGTCGAACACATACTTATTTGAGACCGCCCACTGTGGGTAAACAGACGTCTTTTGTAGCCGCCCCATCATGGGGAGCAGACGCTACGATTCGCCTTCTCACAATTAGCTAGCCCCAGAACGGTTGTTCAGGGGATTACGCAGAGGATACTTGACTCGAGAGTCGTTCAGCAAAAGAATCATTTCTGGCCACTCCCAAGTGAATGGCGATCAGAAATTTTTCGCATTTACTTGCACTTCTGCGAACGGCTCCATCCTCCTTGTTTGTTTAGATTTTCGGAAAAAGGGTTCCTCACAAAGAGGTGGGGCATGCGACCAAAAGGTCTTTTGTACCATACCCTTAAATTAAAGCAAAAGACTTTCCGCATGAATAGCAGTAGGTCTTTTGTTGGTATTGACCTAAGATGGAAGGGATTAATCCGCTCCTTTCCCATGTGACAGGATCTGTTCCATACCAGCGCTGGGTAGTCACAGAGAATATGTCTGGTGAATTCATCGTCTCATGCCAATTTTCTGTAGATGGTATCTAACAGTGTGGTGAGCTGATAAGTATGCTGCCAGGAGTTTTTAGTCCGCTCTTTTAGGACCTTTTTTTTTGATCGAATCCAGAGGTTTGACAACCACTATTGCTTGACGAAGCCCCGGAACTGAGAACCAGTATCTCCTATGTTCTCCTGCAGCCCATTTGTTTTCATAGTTATGATTGTGAACCAACCGATAACACGAAACGGCGCAGGAGATGTAGTCAGGGTGGAGGCACTCTGTTGTGCTAGATCGTCAGCGATGGTGTTACCATTCACTCCTAAATATCCAGGTACCCAACATAGCACGACTTTGTTCCGGGTAGACAGGGCTTGGAGGTAGCTATGGCATTCTTTAACCATGCTGGAGGAGATGCTCCAGGATGATTATGACCTAATTTCAGCTTCGCTATCTTAATAAATGCACATGAATCTCCGCTTGAAAGACGCTGGGCCAGATGCCCATTGCGGTAAAGATTCTGGTTGGGTCCAACGATTCCAACACCTAAACCCTGCTCAGTTTTGGACCCATACGTGAACCACTGTTGCCACAGGGACTGCCATTAACCCAAGACTTCCGACTTGGGAGAAGAGATCTAAATTTCTTGTTATGAAATAGTTCCGTGATCATAAGATCTGATTTAAAACAGATCGATACGTCATATATAAGTGCGGCATGACAAGTGTCACTTGCTAAAAGTCCAGATGTGATCTGGATATGTAGTAGACTCTGCATGGCTGACTTTTGGATGCAAATGTGCAGTGGTGTGAGTCCAAGGACTGACTCCATGACAGCTGTCGGACAGGTACACATAGCTCCCAAAAGATATTAGACCTAATTAAACAGAAAGATAATTTTTTTTTTTAGCTGAATCTGCATCATCAGATCTTAAAATTTGTTGTGGGCACTACGCTACCGATGGTCACTCATCTAAACCAATTTAATTCTTTTGACTTTTTTCATTTTAATGTCAAAACGTCGGCATGTGAGTTCTGATTTTGGTTTCTTTTTCCAAACATTAAAGTATTGGTTGCTTTTTATGGTACTTGAAAATAAAAAACATGACACTTGGGGAAAATAAGTTCTGTTCATTTTGCATTACATGTAAATTCTTGAAAAAAATTCTCGATGGTACTTATGCATAACTTAAATCAATAGCAAACAACGGCAGCATATTTTCCATTTTCCAAAGAATACGATGTGCCAGCTGTTTCCAGTTCGATTTGATACGCAAATGAAAAATTTCATATCGCAGGAAAAACTTAATAAGCCAGGTAAAAGCCGCCACCGTATGTGCGGAAGTGGAGCGCATCTAATTTGAAATCTCTTGCATAACATATAAGAATATTTGAGCGAACTGACAAAATCCCATTTAGAATTACAATTGTATGTGGAACGAGTGGGTTTCAGCCGCTGCTCCGCTCTTTTATATGCTATTTTGTATTTTGTTGTTTTTCGTTTCCTTTGCTTTTATAGAGCGCGCTTCTAATTGCATTTTAAAATTGCGACACCATAAAATGTGCTTACGATATAAATAATTATAACGACATTTGTCGCAACAAACAGTGGCGGAACCAAGCTGCAACCGAACTCCCCGTAGTTCAGACACGGCCTCATTGCAATGATTTCGAGTGTCAGGTCGAGTCAGGCATCCAGGACATCCAGTACATCCACATGCGGCAGGCAGCCAAAGAACCAGTAAGCTTGTCTGCTGCTGCTGCTCTTGTTGTTGTTATTGTTACCCACAACTCTTGGATATTGCATGAGCTTTTTTGTTTGGAGTGTTCCCCTCCGGCCAAACCCGGCTAGACGCAGCTGCCAGCAAGGCGAGCAAGCACATTGCCAGATGGAGGTACCAGCTATATTTTCACAACACCATGCGATTAACGTGAGCTGCATATTTCCAGCTAATTTTCTAATTAAAATGGAATTTATGCATTTTTCAGTTTGTAGAATTAAACATTTAGCGCTAAGAGGCAGGACAACGACCGACTATTATCCTAGAGTTTGGCAGACAAAATTAAACCAGCACAAGAGTTCGTAATAGACAAAATTTTATATAATCTTGACAAAAGATCAACAATGCTTTCTTAATAAATCTCATATAAGGCGGCTTGAAAGAAATCCTGCCATCATGCCTTAAATATTTGAGGTTGTAACGAAATTCTTGAATATTGTTACGGGACTAAAAATCAAATTGTAGCAGCCCTCGATATCAAAAGACATTGTACCTTTGACTTATTTTAACGATTATGTATGTAAATTAATAAATTCGAGTGTCTTCAGTCCTGTGTACAACGCCGGTTGCAGCCCAGAGGTGAAGTCTCGATTGCTATTTATGTTTGGAGTTGGAATGCTTATTAAAGCTTTCCTATCACTAGCCTTGTGGCTTAGCAAAAAAACAGTATGATTATTAACGGCTATAGCCGGAATAATATGTTTATTAGGTATAATTATATTCTTAGTTAAATATGCTTGACACAGAGCACAACCTTTCTGTTCAAAGCCGCGTTGTAAAGAAAAAGAACAAAGGAAGGAAATACAAGTGTGTGTGCACTGCAGCGTTGCCATCTTAACAAACATTGAAACCATGCAAAACGATATATAGCGCTAATAAATGGACAGGCGCTGCCGGACCTTTTCATATGTCATCGGCAATTTGCGATAAACATAGTACATGCATGTATGTTTGTTAACTTGTATATTAAAAAAAAAATAATTCCTTATAGAAAATTGTATACATACGTTGCGTATACGCAATTTTAATGGCCTTTTACTGCAAAGGCTTTACCAGATTTGTGAAATGTATGTAATCCGTTGTGAAATAAATCAATCAGGGACGACGTTTAATATGTTGTTTTTTGGATAATTGATTACTTTAATATTAACAATATATGAATTATGCTTAACCTTGTAATACAACTTTGACGAGATTATATGTGTGTGTCTAGGTAGGAGATACCGCCATTTAGAATTGGTCATCGATGCGATTCTAAATCAATTTAATCGATTCTTTTTTCGTACAATAAAATCGATTTTTGTTTATTGAGAATCGATTTTTTGCGTCATTCAACTTTGTAAAATATGTACATTAGGACGGATCAAATTATATTGGGTTTTAGCGTTTTTGATTCTTTGGGTCATTTAAAGCATTTTTGCTCAAGAAACTATGGCTCTAAAATTAATTTCGAGTCGGCCACTATATTAAAATAGGATTTTTCAAAATATTCAAAAATCAAGGCCATTAGACTTTATTTTTCCGCTAGCCAAACATGTTTTTGGGGTCGAGGAATCTATATTGTTTTATTTTGATTTCTTTATCTTTTTAATATTTTTTTTTTTGGCAAAAAATCAAATAAATTGCTAACTTATTTGTTGGTTTTTTGAAAGAAACGAATTATTAACTTTTTGTAATTGTGAATTATGAAAATAAGTTTAAGTGCATTTTTTATACGTACGTCTACTTTTTTGTTTCTAGTTTTTTTTCTGTTATTATCTACGGTTTTATCCAAATAGCGTCTTCCGTTTTAGTGCGATTAATCGATTAAATAGATTTATTATTGAGAATCGGTCGAAAAGATAAGAGCTGGAGATAAGAATCTGTACCACCTAAAACGCATTTTTCCTGAGAAGATGAAGTTTGTTAAATCATATCAATATAGTTCCGCAGTTTTAATTTTTTTCGGGTACAGGGTATTGCACGGTCGGGTACTGCATCGACTGTATTACATTTTTTACTAATCATTTTTATACAGAGTTGTGTCCCAAAAATTTTTTGATAGCCCAGACAATCCTTTCAGATTAAAACCTTTAATTAAATACAATTTCATCAAAAAAACTATTATAGCTTTTTTTAGTTTCTGAGTTGTTTGTATATCTAGTAAAATATGTTTAACGCGGATAACGCGGATAACGTGCAAAACCACCTAACAAATTTATTAAATTTTGAAGTTTTTTATTTGGCAAATTAATCTCTGTATCATAATACATTTAAATAAAGTTAAAGAATTATAATTTACGTTGAACTAGTTTTGAAATGCAACGAATTATGATCAGCTAAGATGGCGACGGACTTAGGAATTGAAAGCGAAATTTTTAAGAATATGCTATAATAAAAATTATCGATTTATATAATATATAATTAATTTTCTTAATTTATGGTTAAAAAATATATAATCGAGTTTTATAATGTACTAACATTATTTTCTTACTGTAGTAAATCTCATTCTGGTAATAGCATAAACATTCGGAATCAAGGGCCTGAAAAATAATATCTCTCAAAGTTATTTTTCACTTAAGTTTTTCAACAACGCTTTTCAAACCAACTGAAACCATATACTTATATATATCACCCCAGATAATTTTAGATTTCACACTTAAAATGTTATTTATATTTATATACTATACAGTTTCACACCATGTATAATAGAAAAAAATGGCGGACGTAAAGTCGGGCGCGGACGACTTTAGGATACCCTGTACCACTAGCTTGTAATAAAGTCCGATTTCTTCACAAAAAGCAAAAACAGAAGAATTTTTAAGCAAAAAATTTTTTTTAACCGATCGTTCCTATGGGAGCTATATGATATAGTCACCCGATTTCAATAAAATTTGACGCAGTGCTTAAATACCTTAAAAAAGATCTGAATGCCAAATTTATTTCAAATATCTTTACAAGCAAACGAAACACATCGAATTTTGTATAAAAATGTGTTTTTGGACCGATTGGTCCTATGGGAGCTATATGATCTAGTCAAACGATTTGGATTAAATTTAGTACAGTGCTTAGGAACTATAAAATACTCACGAATGTCAAAATTGGTCCCAATATCTTAACAAACAAACGAAACACAACAAATTTTGTTAAAAAATCGATGTTTTGGAAGATCGGACCTATGGGAGCTATATGATATAGTCCACCGATTTTGTTCAAATTTGGCACATTGCTTAAGTGGTCTAAAAAATTTTCAAACGCCAAATCTGGTTAGGATATCTTTATTAAAAAACGAAATATAGCGAACTTTTCTTTAAAAAAGTTATTTTGGCCGATCGGTCCTATGGGAGCTATATGATATAGTCAACCGATTTTGATCAAATTTGGTACAGTGATTGGGAACTATAAAAAACTTTCGAGTACCAAATTTGGTTACGATATCTTCATAAACAAACGAATTATTCATCTAAAACTTATTTTTTTTGTCGAGGTCGTCTCAAACACCCCCATGGGAGCTATATAATTTAACCCCGATATCAAAAAAATAAAATAAACTTGCCTCCTATGGAATAATATGGGATCTAATGTGAAAGTTTGGTAACTCTAGCTCTTACCATCTCTGAGATCTAGGCGTTCACACGGACGGACAGACGGACAGACGGACGGACGGACAGACGGACAGACGGACAGACGGACATGGGTATATCGACTTCTCTATTCACCCTGATCATATTTTAGGTAACTTTGGGATGTCTCCGACGTCTCCTTCTATATGTTACATACATTTTCGGCTTGCACAAACTTAATATACCCTTGGTACCATACGGTACAGGGTATAAATAGTAATTAAAGAAAGTACGAAATATTTTATAATTAGTATCTTATTAGAACTATGTGACGGAAGGGGAGTCCCAAAGTTCACGTTTGTATATCGAGACTTCAAGAGCTTAAATATGTGCCTTTAACCATTTGACGTAAGTTTGGTTGTTAAGAAATCTGAAGATTCTTATGATCCAATCATGAATTGGCTAAAGCTTGAATCAATGGAAATTCGTCTGCTATACCAAATGACGAAAGTTCTGCGTTTCTGTTATTTCAGTCTTAAAAGTTGTGCTTTTGGATTTGAGATGGAAATTATTATTAGAATCTATTCAAGAATTAGTTGAACCATGATATCAATGTTTATCATAATTCTACTGATTCTTGAACAGATTCTAATAATAATTTAGTTTCTACATATTTACATCGATTGGAAGCTATTGATCCGTAGTTTACATAAATATAACAACCATTGTAAAGCGCACTTTAGTTTCGGTGATCGGGAACTTTTCCCGCGGGCCCAGAAAAATTGATAGGGTCACAGATCCGAGATTTCCCAGGGGCTCGGACATTCTCTCTACGGCCCTGCATATGTCTATAATGTCAGTGATGCGTTTTTTTAGCCATGAATAGGTATTAATATTTAAAAAAAAATATTCCAGCGTGTTTCTTCCAAAAACTCTGTGCCCCCTCTGCTTTTTTATGATGTATATTTATACATACAGTACCCTGCAAAAGTTTGGGGTCAGTTGAAAAATCTCATGTTTTTTGTATTTGTCGCCTTATTTGTCGGTCTTGGACCGTTTTATTTTAAATGATACATTGAAAAAACATTATATATAAATGAACTACAAATAATATTCGCCAAAAGTTGCGATTTTTCTTCGAAAAAAAAAAGAAGAATGAAATACATCAAATCAGGTGGTTTTCATCAATATGGTTTCCTTTAGATTTGATGATGGCTGCACTGACTCTCGGCTTTCGTTCGACTAATTTTTGAAGCATTTGAACTTGTATTTGTTCCCAAGCCCTCTTCAGACACTCCCACAGGTGATTCGCGCTAGTTGGACGTAGTTTTCGCAACTCTCTATCCAGTTCATCCCACAACAGCTCAATGAGATTCGCGTCCGGCGACTGGGGTGGCCATTCCATGATTTTGAGTGCCCCAGCTGTTTCTTTGGATTTTAAGTAGTTAGTACACAATTTTGACATGTGTTTAGGATCGTTGTCTTGCTGATATACAAATCCTTCTCCTATCAATCTGGTACCCGACGGAATAGCGTTGTACTGAAGTATTTTGTGATACTATTCTTTTCGCATAATACCGTCGATTTTCACCAAATCGCCAACTCTGTCGTAGCAAAAACAACCCCACACCATCACTGAACCACCTCCGAACTTCACTGTGGGCTTCACACATTCAGGTTTGTGCCGTTCACCATGCTGTCTGCGGCAGTACGCTCGCCGTTTACTCCCGAAAATTTCAAATTTGGACTCATCCGTCCAGAGCTCTGTTTTCCATTCGTCAATCGACCATTTAACGTGTACTTTGGCCCAATTAAGTCTTTTGCGAATATTTTGTAGCCGCAGTAATGGTTTTTTGGCAGCAACTCGACCATACAATCCGATTTTATGCAATCGACGTGTCACTGTTGTGTCGGAGATTGGGTTCGGCAACGATTCATTGATATCAGCTCTGATATCTGGCACTGTTTTAAATCGAGAACGCTTGCTTATCATTTGTATCAGCCGATCATCACTTTCTGTGGTCTTTCTGGGTCGACCCGTTCGATTTTTGTCTGCATAACATCCAGTTTTAGCGTGTCTTTTCAAGGTTGTGAAGACTCCATTCTGTGAAACGCCCACTATTTTTGCTATTTGTCGCTGGGAATGGCCAGTTTTATGTAAAATAACGATTTGAGCACGCTTTTCTTTCGATATTTGTTGTGTACTAACTACTTAAAATCCAAAGAAACAGCTGGGGCACTCAAAATCATGGAATGGCCACCCCAGTCGCCGGACGCGAATCCCATTGAGCTGTTGTGGGATGAACTGGATAGAGAGGTGCGAAAACTACGTCCAACTAGCGCGAATCACCTGTGGGAGTGTCTGAAGAGGGCTTGGGAACAAATACAAGTTCAAACGCTTCAAAAATTAGTCGAACGAATGCCGAGAGTCTGTGCAGCCATCATCAAATCTAAAGGAAACCATATTGATGAAAACCACCTGATTTGATGTTTTTCATTCTTCTTTTTTTTTCGAAGAAAAATCGCAATTTTTGGCGAATATTATTTGTAGTTCATTTATATATAATGTTTTTTCAATGTATCATTTAAAATAAAACGGTCCAAGACCGACAAATAAAGCGACAAATACAAAAAACATGAAATTTTTCAACTGACCCCAAACTTTTGCAGGGTACTGTATAGGTAGATTTGAACTGGTTTTGACGAGATTTGTTAGTTATTGTAGTGTACGTAAGTTATTCAAGAGCATATGTTGAGAGGTGTAGGTGGAACATGGAAAATCGTTTTTTCTTTAGGGCTACATGAATAGTCTTGCCAAAATTGGTAATTCTTTGTAATTTTTTACCATAATTACGAATAGTCAAATATTGATGCGGCTTGTTGGAAAGGGGTATGAAATTGGTACATTTTAGAATTAAAATCAAAAAATTACGAATTTTAAACTCTGGAAATAACCTTATGAGAGAAATAAATTAATCGATTTTAATAAAATTCAGCATAGTGCTGGGCACTCGAAAAAACTTTTGACTGCCGATTTTTTCATATGGATCTATAATCTGAGAGCTGTGGCTACTGAAGTTCTTATCATCTCTTACGGAAGGGCCAATTGTTGTACTAAAGTAAATACGTTATAAAATATTGTTGTACAGAAACAAACGGATATGCTATGAAAGTAAGAGCGATATTTATAATGTTGAAAAATATTCCATTCGTTTTAAGTGATCCTGTAGCAAGAATATTAGCACCCCTAACTGTAATGGCTTCAGCCAGCTCTCGGCCCCTTGGTGAGTTGAATGTATCACGCCACAGTGGCAACTTTTATTGCAGACATTTGCATGGTTTGCGTTTCAATAAATCTTTGGGTCCAGTCACACACCTAGTTGCATTGATTTCGATCTATACCATACCGGATTCTCAAGCAACCATTAGACAAAACTGGGGCTTAGACTCTGACCACATGGCTCTTGCTGTTTATTTTGCAAATAGATGGTTCTAATGTCAGTTCAAGCCCTCGGTTAATTAACAACCGTACTGACATCATGGCGTTCAGACAACATTTTGAATCCTCCATTTAATTAAACTCTACTTTGGACTCTGGTGAAGACATTGAGAACGAAGTTGATTTTCTAACTGAAAATATATATACAACGCCGCCTAATCCTATGTCACGTCCCATTAGTTATGGCATTGCTCTCACGAGGGAGGCTAAAGAGCTAATCAGAAGAAAGAGATGCCTCCGTAGAAGAGCAATTTGATATCAAGATCCTTGGGACCGAATTTTGCGGGCAACGTATTTTCGACTATCGATTTTTTTTTGTTTTGTTGTGTTGGTACACTCTTCCCGAACATCTGTACCAAATTTCAAGTGAATGGCATTTTTTGTTTGGTTGTGAGAGGCGTAAAGGTTATAAGTGTTTTACGTGCTCGGCGATTTTTTTTTCGGTCTTGGCTCTTCTGGCCGCTTCCATTGGGACGATTGGGCTTTGGCTTCGATACCATAACCATATACCCATGATTCGTCACCAGCTAAGACCCTTTTGAGTAAATCTGGGTCGACGTTGACGTCATTCAACAGCTCTTGAGTATTAATTTTTAATGCTATTATCAGGCTCCAATTCTTCCCAAAGCAATGGAAGTCAGGCAAACCTGAAGCTGATCCTAAGTCGTATCGGCCAATAAGTCTTTTACCCTCCATGTCTAAATTATGGGAGAGAACTATTGCTAATCGGATTTCTGCCATTATATGTGAATACAATATCTTGCCGGACCACCAATTCGACTTTCGAGAGTGTTCTGGGTCCGCTGCTTTTTTTTTTGTATATTTCTGACATACCCAGCCCTACCTTTGAACATATGGAAGCTCCCTTTAACGCTATTATTGCGACTTACGCAGATGACATCTCAGTCATATATAATGCTACAAGCGCATCTTTATACTCTCGCAGCTTGGTCCAAACGGTGGAATTTGAAGGTTAACCCACTAAAAACAATAAACCCTTACTTCACACTAAAAAGATTGACGCATACCCCTTCAATCCAGCTAGAGGAGTTACCCTGGAGCAGCCGTCACAAGCAAAATACCTCGGCATTACTTTGGACAAGCCTTTGGGCCACACCTCAAAGAGACGGCTAAAAGATGTCGTCACAGACTGGTACAACTCCGGTTGCTCTACAATAAGAGGAGCACCTTGCCGCTGAGATGTAAACGAGCTGTTTATGTGCACTGCATTCTTCCGATATGGCTCTATGGAGTGCAGATTTGGGGAATTGCGGCCAAATCGAACTATAAACGCATACAGGTATAGCAGAATCGAGTAACGACAAATTACCAACTGTCCCTGGTATGTACGCGGTTCCACAATCCATAGAGACCTCAACCTGCATACAGTCGAAGAGCAGATTGGTAGGCACACGAGTAGATACAGCGACAGACTACAAAGACACTGCAGTCTGCTAGCAGAGGACTGCTTCCTGCCCCTCATAAGGCGTTATGAGGTTTGGCTGTTTTTTAATTTACCTTTCATGTGCTGTTATGGTACAAAATTGTTGTACTGATTCTACACTTTTAAATAAATATAAAAAAAAAGTTCGTTTTAAGTAAATATTTTTTTTGTGTTTGATACACTCTCTAGATGCACTTTTCTACTTTTTAACCATTACTTGTAAACCGCTCTATTTTATTATTTTACTTGACAACGACGACGTAAAGCACAAAGACATCTCTAAAGAAGAGTAGCAACTGCAACAACGCCAACAACACTCTCCTGATCCAGCTCCCCTTGATGTCGCATAAATTTGTGGCATGTAGTAAATGTAACGTTACCTCAAGCAGTGGCTTATGTCCTATCTGACGGAAGTCCTTGTCTGCTTGTGTCTTTAGTTTACGAGTGGCTTTGCTCTCTGCTGTGCTTCACGGTCAAATTTATTTGTCTTGTAAGTTATTTTGCCATTTTGCAATGATTTGAGGTTGCGCAGATGCTCATGGAAAACTTCATAATCGCAACTGTCATTATTATTTTGAAGGGGGCGAAGAAGCCATATTGTGGCTGTGCGAAAGGTACTTTGAAAGCAAATTGACGAAAACCGTTCTTTGCTATGAGTTTCTTCATATTATTACACAGGTCTAACAAGAAACCTTTCTTTTTATTTGGTATAAACACGAAAAGAACTACTATCGGAAGAAGACTATCGGTTATAGTAAAGGCATCTCGACTTTAAAAAACCATTTACACTTATTTGTTTCCAGATTTTCTTATTTACGTATCATGGTTGTTGGTTGCATATTCTGAACTTTCCAATTGGAATTATTTTTTTTGATGAAATTCGATATCTGTACCTATAAGTTCCGTAAACTTTTACCGATTGTGATGAAACTCGAAAGTTACGTCAAAGAAGCTATTTAAGGTATATGGGGTAAGTTTTTTGAGGAGTGTGGGAGAAAACACGGTAAATCAATTGCGGGGGGTGGGGGGTCCCCATCGATCAAATTTGTACGTGAATTTGTTCATTAGAGCCACATGAATCAGCTTACCAAAAATTGTGATTCAAAGTCACGTGTAACCATAATTAGGTATAGTCAAATATTGATGCAGTTTATAGGCAAGGGGTGGTGAAATTTGTATATTTTTTACTATAACTTTTGCTGTTTTCGTCCAATTTTGTTTATTTTTGACACACAGATGAGTGAAACCATCACTCTTTTAAATTTCGAAAGAAAATATTAAACTGTTTGGCCAAAAGCCGAAACCGAAAATCTACTGCGGGGAATCGGGGAAAGATATTGACATGATTCAACAAACTTAATTTTCTAAGGAAATATGGGAACCAGCTGGAAATGTTTGATGTCTCTAGCTCTTCTAGTCTCCGAGATCTAGGCGTTTATACAGACGGACAGACAGACAGACATGGTTTTATAGCTACTCGAGGCTATGATAAGCATTTTGGTATAAAGGACTTGGGGTCTGCCACGCCTCCTTCTGACCGTTACATACATTGCAGAACGGCAACAGCGATATGCCTCTCCAATTAGAGCATTTTTCCTGTCTCCCTTTTTTAATGTAGTGATGTATCTTTAGAGACATTGTTTCCGGAATTGCCTTAAACACTTCAGCTGGAGGGTTGTCGATTCCGGCTGATTTACCCAATTTTAGCGATAGAAGCGCCGCACGTATTTCTTCGACACTGAGCGGCCTGCAGTCAATATATCTGCTGGGATTGCGCCGTCTAATGTGTAGCAGCTCGACATTGTTTTCATCGTGAATTATGTTAAGCGTTCTGTCAAAATACCTCTTCCATACTGCCATCGGTTCGTCTGCATTTGTTACCAGACAGCCATTCTCATCTTCAACAGGCATTGCGGTGAGATTTTTGTTACCAGCTATATCACGACTCAGTTTAAATAGTTCTTTAAGGTCACCTTTATTAGCAGCAACCTGTGTCGCTGCCTCTAATTTCTCGTAGAAGCTCTGTTTATCGCGTTTCGCTTGATATTTTATCATCCTAGAAATGTGTCTCACTTCACTGTGCAATTCAGCTTTGCGGGTTTTGCTAGCTGCCCCTAATATTCTTGCTTTAGTTTGGTTTCTTAATTCAATCAGATCCCAAAAGAATTGAGATAGCCATTCCTTTTTCTCTGGCCTCGCGTATCCTAATACTTCTATGCACGTATCGTTTATGGTATTTTTCAAGTCCTCCCATAATGTATCAATACTGCCAGTGTTAGCGGTTGAGATGGAAGCTATTTGATGTTCAAAAGATGCCTTGGTGGTATCACACTGAAGTTTTCCTAAATCGAATTTGCGTCGACGGGTATTCTGCCGGCGATTTTTTGGGCACCACCGTAAGCAATTTTCAACTATCACTAAGAAATGGTCGCTTCCAATTTCGGCGCTACGTTTATTCCGAACATCGTGTAACGAATTAGCCCATTTACGATATACACATATGTGGAGTATTTGTGTTGTTGTGAAACCATTTGGCGATTGCCAAATGATTTTGTGACTTCTCTTATGGGGAAACATTGAGCCGCCAATTTTTAAATCGTTATTCAGACAAAGCTCTAAAAATAGCTCGCCATTTTCGTTGCAGGTGCCTAACGAATGGGCTCCCATAATTTGCTCAAAACCCAAATTTTCTGAGCCGATTTGTGCATCAACGTCTCCCATTAGGATTATGATGTCCTTCTTGTTTACACTTTGTAGTGTATTCTCAAGGATGCTGTAAAATCGATCTTTTTCTACATTTTCAGCATCTTCCGTAGGTGCATACCATTGTACTACTGTAACATTTTGGTTTTTGGCTCTGAGACGTTCAGAAATAATTCGCTCAGATACAGCTTTCCACAACATCAATGTATTTTTAAGACGTTTGCTAAGGTAGATACCAACGCCTCTAATATATGCATCGCCATCGTCTGGCATGCCGGAGAACAAAAATTTGCCACCTCTATTATTGCCTACTTCACCGCTGCCGTTCCACCGAACTTCACTTACTCCCAGCAACTCAATTTTGAGTCTTTCGCAATTAGCAGAGAGCTGAGAAAATTTTCCAGCTTTAAAAAGCGTGAGCACATTCCATTGTCCAAATCTTGTCCGTTTAACATTGCAAAGTTTCGTCATCATATTTGCATTCCGTTCGGAGGCTTGTATTCTTGTAGATACTCGAATCAGTTGAATTTCAGACGCGACGGCTGATTGGACCGAAGCATAATTATACGTCAATATACTCCAGGCCTCCGAACTTGCCCAAAGCACGTTAATGGAGCTAGGTATTTCCCCCGAGAACCAGATGGAAAGGAACAGTTATCCCGCTGAACGCTCGGTCGCCATTGCCTCATATGTTTAAAACAGGGAAACGCCGCGTGAAGGCCGAGGTTGACATTTGTATGGAGAGGCTTTTAGAGACGCATGCACATACTATGGGATATAGTCAACCCAATTTAATAAAATCTGATACAATACTGGGGAACTCTAATACTAATACTATTAAACCCCAAATTTGGTTACGACATCTTCGTAAGCACACGAAACAACGAATATGGCACCAAAAACGTTTTTTGACCGATCAGTCCTATGGGCGCTTAATGAAACATTCAACCGGTTTCGGACAAATGTGGTACAGTGTTGAGGAACTCTAAAAACTTCCGATATCTTCATAAACAAACGAGTTATCTCTCTAAAACTTTTGATATTTTTCGGGGTCCTCTGTCTTATTCGAAATGTATAAGGCAAGGCGAAGAGTTCCTTTTAACAAAAACATGGAATACATAGCACATAAATATAAAATATACTATATGAGGTATACATAATTGCAATTTTTTTTTTATGGTATGTTAGATGAGGCGACAGATTTTTCTAATGTCTCCATTTGAATCCTTTGGCCAGGCAATCAAATGTTCATGGCTGACTGAGAGAGGTGGGTGGGCTGCCTAACACGCATAATTGTTTTTTGTTTAGCATGTGTAAATGGGAATCGTAATAGACGATTGCTTAGATACTGTGGGGACAGCGAACGGCATCATCATAAATTTAAGCGACAAGCACGGTTTGAGATGAATTATGCGTTATGATTATTAGACAAAGAACAAGCATGCAATCCAAATAAATACATACTCGTAAGCCCACGCCGAACCACACGCACTTGCATAGAAGGCGATTCAAGGATGCTAAAGCGTAATTATTAACATTTGTGCCAGAACAATTAAAAGCGAAAGCGCTCCAAGACACACTGACAACGAACGACGTTTGAGCAAACTTGCTCCTAGACCCACCCAACTGATATGGGTGGGAAGTGCTGACACACATTACACCTATGATGGTTGGTTGGAAGGGATCCGTAGAGTGTTAAGAACACATGTGCAATTGCCGCGCTTGCCTTAATGGGCCATAAATAACAAGGACAACAATGAAGCGGCTGCAGCTATGCCGTCATCTCTTGTTCTTTTTCTTCATCTGGGACTCTTTTTTTTTTGCTTGGCAGAACATGGACAGATGAAATTATTGCACGTCGACGTGCAGCCAATCGTTATGTATCTGTGTGAGTTCGTGCGTGTGTGTATATGTGTGGCTGTGTGTGTCACCGCTGCATGTCCTTCGTCATTCATCAAGGCGCCTTTTGCCGAGGCTTAGGGATGGGGTAAACCACCAAGTACCACCCAACAATAGTTCGCCCGACATGAAATGTTGAAATGCGGCTGCCGCTTTTGATTTATTGTTAATTGAAAGAATCACAAAATGTTGCCAATAAAATATTGTGCGGGACACTAGGGGCGCCTCTGCACTTTCAAAAAGGATAATGTGGCGCGTTTGTTTTAATTGAAAATAAATCTTGTCAATTTATGTCGAGACTAGACAGATCCTGCCTTTTTATTTGCTTTGTTTGCAATTTTTTCAACGTTTTTCAAATTGTAAATTACTTCCGAAGCTTTGTTGTCTCGGCTTATATGTTTGTACTTTTTGGACCGCCAGTTCCTTTGCGTGAGCGTGTTGTTGTAGAATTACTCATATTGTTGTTGTTGTTGTTGCACTTCTAGTGTACATAATAGAAGTCCTTTTTTTATGACAGAGGCCACGCAACAAATATACAAAACATGAAGATAGATACTCGTGCATAATACACGGCGTCAAATATCCGAAACTTTTGTGTGTCCTTTTCGCTATATTTTTTTTTGTACGGAATGTATTTCAAGCGTCTGTAAAAAAATCTACATATAAATAAAAATTAAAATATTTGCGAAAAAAAGTGTTGTATAGAGATTTTATTCTGTAAATATTGCATAGAGAAGAGTAGGGCCCAGACGTGCAGAATTTCGCATATCCTTTGGAAATGGTTTAGCAGTATATTTGTAAGCAAAGTCGTTAACTCTGCATTTGTCGTCCTTTAAATCCAGAAGGGTAGATTTGCTTGGAGATGTCATCAATGTGAAAATCGCGAATAACAAAATTTGGCGGATTCGTTTTAAAACGAAACGAAAAAATTTGTTTGTCATCTTAATCGTGCATGACTAGATTCGACATTTCTCACCTTTCTTAAGAGTTACCAAAAAAGAAATGGGATACACGATCGAAAGACGAGAAAAATACTGTTAAAACAGACCAAGAAATCTATTCAAGGGGCAATACACCCGAAGGTTCTTAGAAAATGCGTTCGTCTTAATATGATTAAAAGGTTGGTCAATGGTTCAGGATTTGAGATAAACACGTAAAAATTTAGAGAGCATGCACGGAAAGCATTCAGATGTATCTATCGCTTTTATCCTTGGTATACGTTCCCCATGGTTACACAAGTTTAGAGTATACGGGACAGAGATTATTATTACTATTGCAAGGAAAATTATTTTTTTGCAAGACATGAAATTTTTGATGGGACATATAAAAATAAATAGAATCTATCGAAAAAGGATATAAAAAACTATTTCAGTTCGTTTTTATTCCTCTAGCAACAAAATATTCGGTTGCAAAACGAGTCCGAATAAAAAGTTCGGATTTGCTTTCCGTAGCATGGCTTAAGTAAATAATACGACATTGTGAACCATAAGTGAAATTTTTGGCTAGTTCAACCCACGGGTCCATTTGTTGTCTATATCACACAAAAAATAAAGGGAAACCATAGAATGCCTGGATTTTGTTTATTGACGTGACAACGTCTTAAATTAGGTTTGTATGGGAGGCACCATTGAAAAAGTCTAACGATAACCGTAACGATAAGTCTAGCGATAAATAATCGTAACGATAAGTGGCATTAAGTGGCATAAGTTGGCAGCACCAAACTGGCACTGCTCAAAGCGGTGGCTATTTTTAGTTTTGAGTGAGCGCAACTGAATAACTATTTTATTTTTGGTTTGCGCTCTGCTCTTATCAATAAACGAACCAGCGACTTTTTGTGAATCGCAGCAACAAGCAACGCACAGCGTCAGCCGCACCGCTTAGCGCTCAGCACCAAACCGACACTGCTCACAGCGGTGGCTATTTTTAGGTTTGAGTGAGCGCAACTGATTAACCCCAGCGGCGCATAGCCTCTGCGGTCTGCCGAAATACTGCATTACCTCGTAAAACGTAATTGATTACAAGCGCTGCGTTTCGTTTGAGGGATTGTAAGCGGAGGCAAATAGAAAAGCAGTGATCTGCCAAAAATCTGCATTACAACTGCGGAAAAAGTAATGCACAAATAGAAACTCGCACTACGCTACCTTAGCAACACAAAATTTTGTTATTTTGTTTGCATGCTAACAAGCATAGTTCGGCCTTTCTTCTGTCAAACCATTCGTTTATACCTTTTTATTTATTATCTACTGCCGAGAAAATTTTATTTTATTAAGAGATACGAAAACGTAAAGTCTGACAACTCGTTTCATAATTTCATGAAATATACGTATAATCTTGATTGCGTATCAAACGTTTCTAAGTCAACTACGTTAAAAGAAACAACCATCGACTTGACTTTCGCAAGACACATTACAGCAGAAACACTTCCTTTCATTTCCTATTTCTCCTATCATCGTCCTATCCTCAACAAAATCACTCAAATAGGAATTATTATTGTGCAATTTAATAATATTCATATCAATAAATATTCTACCGAGAAAAAGACGTTGTCACGTAAAATCTTCGCCCGTAAAACCGACTTTACAGGCAACAGTTTTTTTTAATACTTAATATTTTGTAGCAATTACATTATGAATTGTTTAAAATTAAATTGATTAGAGAGAGCATTTACAAGTCCTTGCACTGTCCACCGTATTTCGATTTGCGTTATTTTCATGCCCAATAAAACAGCGGATGCTAAAAAATAAAAAGTATCATTTGTCAAAAGTTCTTATAATGTACCCTCTAAGTCCTTTATACAAATTACAATGTAAGTTAACTATGCATTTACTTTGTTGTGGTAGTGTTCCAAGTTGGAGTCCTTGTGGAGGCAAATTGCAACAACAGTGCAAATATATGACTTTCCTTAAATGTTTATTTAGGAACTTAAAGTTAGATTTGTATTTCTGGGACAGATGCAAAAAAACATCCTCAACTGTCATTAAAACTCCATATATAAAATGGAATATTTTTATGTTCCTTCCTACCGACAAATCAAAGCTAAAATCATTTAAATGGTTTCGAAAAGTGTCATTTTTGATTTGTTTGTCCTTGATACGAAGAACTTTGAATTTATTTTGCCTGCAATCTGCAGTTATAACATTCCACAGTAGCTTCTGGGCGGCAAGTCCTTACGTATCCTTGCAGCTCTGCTTGCATTTCTTGGCATTTTGTGGCGCAAAATGATTTCATGTGAAGCGGTGATTATTTCCACCTAAAGTGCGCAGCCCCCCACGGCCGCAGTTGCCACTGCACTACACAGAAGCTACCGCCCAGGCGAAACTACAAGGATATTTATGGACATTAAGCGTGTTCCGTTTTTTGGACTACTCGCGCGCACTTTCAGTGTCTTTGGCCCGGTCTCGACTAGTTGTATTTATGCCTTCGTCTATAAATCCATGTCTTTGCCACAGACACATGCACACAAACACGTCTTCATGTCAAAGCGTAGATTTATAATTTTCGACTGCGTCGCCGAACCGACGCGTCGGCCATTCCATTTTCTCAATGCGCTTGCAGGCCAAAAAACAAGCGGAGATGCACACACGTTTACACATATTGAAGAAGCACTTGGCAGGGATCGCCAACGAGTTGGAGTTTGGTTCTGCCTGTCGAATTCCATGAATTATGATTTTTGATTGAAGTTGAGTTATTGCAATTCAATTTATTATAAATGCGGTTGCCACGAACCATGTTCAGTTTACTACCCCTCAAGGCACTTCCTGGTGCCTCGGCCTTGGCCGCTTCCACGGCACAGGATATTGAACTATGAATTCCTGGCGTTGTCGAAAACCAAAAGTTGGGTACCGTTTTTTTGACATTTTTGTTCAAATTTATTGCCGATTATTTTCCCGTTTCATTTTAGTCCTTTCTTCTCTACATCAAAGAAATTATTCTTTATTTTATTTTTTATTTATTGATTTTTTTTTAAGCTTTTGAAATTAAAAAATAATTACATAGCTATAGCACAAAATTATCTCGAAATTTTATTCACAATAGAATCATATAAATAAAACCCAACCAAATGCTCGGAAATCGTCATTTATTTAGCATATTAAAATACGAGTAAATTTTTTATTTTTAAATATTTTGAGTTTTTGTATGTTGGTTGGAGTGTACTCAATGACTATTCCAAAAATGAGTGGGATCTGTCAACCAGCTGTAATACCAGTCCACCTCATTTGTGCTCGTCGACGCGCAATCTTATCGAGCCACGATTGTGAACTCATTTAATGCAAAACACTCGATAAATACCATCAAACAGGTACCGTAAATTCCAGATCTGGCTATGTGTATTGCTTCATAAGGGGCATATTTTGAAGGAGACAAAATTAATATTAAAGAAGATTAACTATTTTCCGGAAACTTTTTTGTCACAATAAATATATAATACATTTTTTAAATATGTTGGTCTTACTTTTTATATTGAAGTATTTACTAAATGTGACATTAATTAGTAAACACTTTTGATAAGCACTAAATGCTCATTCCTCTAACTTCAAGGAATAAGTAATAATAAATCATCCTCACAGCAGATACGATAAAAATTTTGGATTTGCGCTAATTGACTTAAGGGGCTGAATGTAGAAGTCAGGCGACAAGAGCAAGTGGTTACTATTACGCAAAGATCGCAACTTAGGAAAGATTGAGATATTAGAAAGCAGATCAGAAGATAGATATAAGGAGCGTACACATACAAGTTTAGGCGACGACCAGAGCAAGTTATGAGTTATGATCACAGCACAGAGAAGACAAAAAGATTAGGATTGCAGTGCAAGAAAACTATGTAAGGACCACCATGCAAGGAACACTGTGCATAGAAGGCAGATCAAAGAAACTTAGACTTTAGCAAAGCATAGCAGGAGAGTGAAACATTAGGTGGATCGCAGAGCACACTTTGAAGACGTTATTCGAGAAGAGCAAGCCCAGACTATAGCTGACCCAAAACTTAATCTAGTTTAGCATACAAGAGATACAATACAGAAGAGGGACAGCAACCTCTGGATATGATTTAGAAGAATGGTTTTTTTTCACCATTTATGCCGGAATTAAGAGAGCTACATAAAAATAGTTAAGATTGCGTTAGAAACTTTAGCAGTTGTCTGTAGGAAAGGTAATTTTTTTTTTGATTATTTGAAATTGGATTTGGTCAATATTCGAGACATTACATGGCTTGCGAAATCGTAAAGCCTTTCATGACATAACAGCTAAAACAGGACTTAATGAGAGATTAGGGTTTAGTACAGTAAAAATAGTATAAGGGATCATCCATAAATTACGTGACGCTGATATTCGTTTAAATAGAAGTAATCCAACAAAGTAACTAAACCAACAAAATTTTCATGACAAAAATTTTTGTTTTTAGTTTTTGAGTTTTATTTGTAATTGAAGGTATAACCAGAAATTCATATTTTGGTCGGCAGAAGACACCAAAGTCTTAACAATTCATTATTTGGTATTCAGAAGATATATAAAATTAGTATTATTATAATATTAATGAATATCTAACTTAATAAAGGTATAAATCTTGGAATATCAATAATTTTCTCTTGCAACTGACGTATAGCTCTGTTAATTTTTGATCAAAGTACTAAGCGGTGTGGAGAAAATCACGGAATTCTACTAGGAGAAACGGTATAAGTTATTGATGAATTTTAAAAAATGTATCAGAAAATAATGCCTTTCAAGCCCGTATAGTTTCCAAAATCTGCGTGTTCATACAAACGGGCGGACTGACAGGCGTACAGGAGACGTCGCAGACCCCGCAAAGGTAGAGAAATCGATATAACCATGGCTGTCTGTCCGTATAAACGACTAGATCTCAGAGATGGTAAAAGCTAGGGCAACCAAACTTTTAGCTTAGACCCCTTATTATTCCATAGGAGAGAAGTTTATTTTACTTTTTTGATGTCGAGGTAACATTATAGGGGTGTTTCAGATGACCCCGCAAAAAACAAAAAGTTTAGTTGAATAATTCGTTTGTTTATATAGATATCGTAACCAAATGCGGCACTTGAAAGTTTTTTTTAGAGATCTCAAGCACTGTTCCAAACTATATCATATATCTCCAATTGGCCCGACTTTAACGTTTGCCCTCAGTGCCATCTTCGATTTTTTTTAATTGCACGTGTTTAGAGAGCACTAACAACAACAAAATTACAGTCAAAATCAGTGTGTCAACAGCAAACATAAGCAATTTTGTTCTCATGAGCTCAGAGAGCCTTCGAGATTAAGGGAGAGATCGTTCTAAAAGTCATTGGTATTATTTAGCAACGGGCATATGCCTAATCTAAAGGTTCACCAGATGTACACTTACAAGCAACCTTCTATCAAAATAAGTTGCACCTAAGCCTACCTTTGCTTTAGTCTCTGGCTAGATACAGTACGCGAAAAAAGAATAAAGCCACTTGGATTTTTCAATAAAACTCGAAAAGTTTCAAAATATTTTTGGACGATTTTTAACATATTGATTAAGTAATTATTTTACCGAATATAAAAATAAATTTTTTTTTAATATTCACGTTTAAACATTTTTTTAGGTTTGTTTTGAATTTTTGGGATTTTTTGGTGCGAAATAAGGTTAAAGCCACTTGACGTTTACTACATGAAAACCAATGTTATTTACATTTTTATTCTTTGTGTTTCTCATATTTCGCTGTTATGCACTTTCTCGATTCTGTAAGTACAATTTCACAATATCTATTACGCAGTTGCCATCCGAACATTGCTCAATTTACTGTGGGTGCCCTAAAATAATTAACAGAGGCCGAAAAAGACAAAATTTCCACACTAAAAGATTATAATAAAATGTAAAATCGTCAAATAGGAAAGGAAATTGGTCGCAGCAAAGATGTACTCAGAAATTTTCAAAGAAATCGCTATAGTTATGGTAAAAACTACATAGCAGTTTTGAGTCTGCTGGCCAATTAATAAGTGAAAATGAAATACCCTTTCGTGTTCGCCGTGTTTAACACATTTTAAGAGGATCAAAACACTTGAAATATATACAATATAGCAGCTCGTCAGAAATTCGCCTTTGACCACATGCGCTGGACAAGCCAATGGAAAAAAATCGTTTTTTCTGACGAAAAGAAGTTTAATTTGGATGGCCCAGACGGACTTTCTAACTATTGGCACTATTTGCGTACCGAACAAAAATTTTGTTTTCGCGCCGTTCTGGCGGTGGATCGGTTACGGTTTGGGGTGCCATTGGGTACCTCAAAAAGATGCCCTTATCATTTATTTCCACAAAAATGAATGCGGAATAGTACCAGCAAATGATTCGATCCTATTTTCCGGCATATGGCTATGAGTGAGCTGGAATGGACTGGAAGTTGCAGCAAGATAATCCACCGATTCATGCGGCCAGATCGACACAAGCCTTTTTTCGTGAGAATGGAATCCATCTTTTCAATCATGGGGTCATGTTTGGGGTCTTTTGGCACGCGTAGTGTACGGAAATGGCCGGCAATACAATAACAAAGATGAACTTAAGGTGGCCATCGAGGCGGCTTAGGAAAACATCTTTCATGTCCAAATAAAAGCACTATATGACAGTCTACCACATCGAATGCTTGCTTTGTATTACGCTAAAGGTAAACATACGAAATATTTAAAAGATGTTTAGAAAAATTTGATTTTCGTTTAAAAATAACTGAGTGGCTTTAACCTTATTTCGCACCAAAAAGTTGCAAAAAATCAAAAAAACTTAAAAAAATGGATTTAAACCATGTGAATTTTTAAAATTTATTTTCTATATACGTTAAAATAATTACTTAATAAATATGTAAAGCGTCATCCAAAAATATTTGAAACTTTTCGAGTTTTATTCAAAAAACCAAGTGGCTTAAACCTTTTTTCGCATGCGTATGTGGGTGTTTTCACTTTTAGTCTTACTGAGCCAATCAAAGGAAAATTTGTCTATGTCAATGCTACCATTTCAAAAAAAAAAACATCTTTTGATTTCCTTACTGTCTTTACATATAGGTACTGTACCAAAAAGGAAAAGCTGATTGACATCATGCCTAACTTCAAGTAACGCAACTTTTCCAAACCAGAAGTTAGACTCTCTTCCGATAGCTTTTAATATTTAGAGTCAATTACGTACAGTGCCATTGTTGCAAAATACCATAAATCAGAATTAAAAAAACTCGGCCAAATAACGATTCTATTTGCATTTTGGTTAGATATATTAGTCTCGCAGCTGATTTAATTATTTAACAATGAAGTCCAAAAGGAAATATATTATGCGCGACTGCCAAATGCTCATGTCACACACAGATTCACTCTCACAGATGTATCTACACAAATGGAGTAAACAAAGTGCTGTTGCCGCTGGGATCCTGGGATGCTGTGGTAAACGCCCTGTTCTGAGCGGCCAATGTCGCTTCAGACAAACCGCATCACATTCAAACAAAGGCATCAACTGGGAGCTGTGGGGGGGCGGGGGAATGGCGGCTGTCTCTGTAATTGCACCAACGCGCATAATTCATATCAAATGACCATTTTAAAATCCTTTTATTTCCGTACGTTGCCCTCCCTGCATTGGTAGAATGAGGTTTTTGCACCAAGCCAACCCACAGCCAAAATATTTGAAATAATAATTCTTCGAGATAAATTACCCAAAAACAGGTGTGTGTGTGCATCTCTAAATTGCCAACTCTGGCCCGCTTGGCGCGAGACAATGACACACACACTCATACCATACCATACCACACATAACGCTACAACTAGTCCAACTACAACAGGAAGAGCAAGGTATCATTCCAATGCCATGGATGTGGCTTCAACCTTAACCCGTCCACTTATCCAACACTCGTCCAGTTCGTGCGGCAGCAGTCGGTCAGTCGTCGTTGTCGAATGAAAACGGCGGAGGGGCTAAAGTACTCGACTGGCTGGTCGTCCTGCGTTTGGCATTTAACATCAGGAAATTATGCTGACGGTGCCAACTGTCCGGAATGGTCCAGTTCGGGACGGGCTGTACCGGGTTGGGCAATCAGCGGCGTCTGCAGATGTGCATGCATGTCCTCGTATCTGCCGTATCTGGGCTTCTCAGTGAAGCGCTTGCGCCTGGTTGGTGTTGTCCTCATTAAACACACACAGACAAGAATACATAAATAGACACTCTTGCACACAAGCACATGGATATGGACAAGGACACCCGCTCTAATGAGTTCCAGCCCCTCATGCGCATATGTTGGAGTGCAATGCCGCACAGTGTAGTGTCTTCTCATATGTATTTCAGTCGATAGCCAGCCACAAGCCTGATGCGGATGCTGTTTCTTGTCTGTTGTGTCACACATCTGGGTGCAAATTATAGCACATTTCAAATAGAACTTACTCTGCGTATTATACTTGACTTGAAACGTTTGATGCAAGCCATGACTTGGGAAACTTTATGATTGGGTATAGAAAAAGATCTTGTTTTCTGGAAAAGTATTAAGAGTTTTTCCAAAAAATTAAGTTTTAAATCATAAAGTTAATGTAGTTCGGGTAAACTTTTTCAAATAAAGCTAATCTGCATCAGATCTAATAAGGTAAAGCTAATTAAACTCTTCACCTAATTCGTTTCACTTAAGATCGTAATGAGGATCGTGTATTTCAGTGTATCCAATTGTGGCTCAGTTACTTCTGTTTCCAGCAGGAGACCGCGATAATCATATAAAAGTTTACATTTATGATGGCCTGGCAAAAGGTTTTGGATAGGAGCTGAGCAAACATCTCGGCAGTAAAACATTTGGCTGACACCAGCATACTACTATGTACTTTAAAGGCTGACAGATTCCGGCTCGGCTTCGGAAAGGGAGTTTCCGAGTAACGGGGGCTGAGGTTTAATGCGCTGCAACTACACCAAGAACGAGCACGGGAACTCTGAGAACATGCAACAGCGATGAAAACAAAAAGGCGCGAAAATCCATTCGCACATAAAATGCGCCACAGTGTGCATTATTTTAATGTCACTGATAAATCATTTTTATGTCGGTGCTAAATCAAAAGATGGACGAGCAAATGCCGTATTTCAGGCATGGCATGGCCAAGCAGGGCCACGATGCGACCTGGTATCGGACGGGGTCGAGAGTTGCATGGGCTGTGGTCTGTGTCACACACATGCAGCTGAAGAGAGGTGTGCCAGTGGGCCTGGGCCATTGAAGCTGCATTCGTCCATTAAAATGCGCTCCCGTGTGTCCAAAAACAAGCACCAAGGTGTTTGCTACCAACACTAGATGGCGCTCCAATCTGCACGCCCAGCCAGGACACGTTTATTTATTATTAACACAAAAAAGACCCCGAGGACGAATTGCAGTTGGAGCAAGCGCAAACAAAGCGCGCATTTGCCAAGCTCTTCCTCCCTCCTCATCAACTGGCTCATTCCCACACACACACGCTAACACAAAGAGACCCAACCAGCACCTCTGTCCTTCTGTTCCATTACGCGCAAGTGCGCTGAGTGGCTCATAATTCGTCGTTGTTGAGGCCACTGCAGAAATTCATCTGGATGCGGTTGAAACACGTGCCACTCTAGAAATAATGCGCCCAGGAATCTGCTTCGGCTAATGGCCACTGTGTGAATGGTTTTACGCTGCAGTTAGGCGCAACTGCAGCGTATACTCCAAAATATACATATTTTCGTTTACACAAATGCTGTTATCCAACTAGTTTTATTTCTTTTTTTAAACTGATCAGAAGTGTTAAACTTTGGTTATATGATGATGTTAAAGCCTTCATCTTAAGTAATTGTAAGTGTGCGTGTAACGATGTAAAAACAAATTAACATTTATAATGGGGATAGCGGTGATCTTTGGGCCTCTTTTCTCTTTTTATATGTTTTCCATTTTGTCATATCGAGTTTTGCACCACTCTGCAGCACCCTATCCGGTTTCCATCATTAATTAAAAAATTTTGCGTAAAATGAATGGAACGATGCGAAGAACAGTGCAGATAACAGCAAATACAATTACGTTAGCCTTAACTTCCTCTGCGGCACGCTCTTCCATCTTTGAATCCTTGATTTGCTTTGTACGAAACATTTTGTCTAAAAGATGGCAAAAAGAATATTAGCTTTTTGCACAAAAATCCAAATAAATATTTTGAACAAAAATTATATTTTTCAGTTACACAACTAGTATGTTGAGCTGACAATTAGAAAGAATACAATTTGATAGCCTACTTTTTTAATTTCCAGAGCTAACTAAATGTAAATATTAAAATAGGTAAAAAAAATGGTTTCCATAGCAAATACAAGCAAAAAAATTTGGAGAGGAGCAGGATTTCGTAAGACTTTTGGCTAGTTCAAATTTGAGTTATTGCTGACATTTTTTGATTAATAGTTTTATATTTACTATTATATAAAAATCGTGAACATATTATTCCCTTCTACGGAAATGCCACTAATATTATTTATTTTTTTAGAATTCGCTCAAGAGAAACTAATATTTTTAATCGGAAATTAAATCGAACACTCCATCCGTCATTTGATTTAAACATAAGACCGTTAAATTCCGGAGCGCCCGCCTTTAAAAAGTGCTAACCTATTGCACAAAAAGCTTGTTTTCCACTTAAATCTAGAGTTTGCCAGATCAGAGATCTAGTCGCTTGTATGGTACAACCATTTCCGAATTTTACAAAAGACATAAAAAATACAATTTTTTTCTTTCTCCATAGTGTTTGCGCAAGGCAGAAGGTGACGTAGCGCGACCTAGATTTTTGACGTTGCGATACCGGCGCCCCTCTTATTGAAGATAGTGAGTTTTATGCCTACTCCTTAACATATCAACCTAATACTTACCGCAAGCTTTTAATTTTTTTTTTTTGTATTTTTGATTCAAAAATACCTTGACTGGTTTAAATTTTTGTTATTTTGTGACAGGCTTTGCATGGTATAAGTGCTATAATTTTTTTAAAGCAAACCAACCCAGTAGTTAGTATAAGAAATAGAAAAACTGTTCACCACTTAAACCTTTTCTCTCGACAAGTCAAAACATTTATCGTCTCATACGAATCACAACGACACTCTCCGTAAGTAGCACATCATCCATCCTAAATTTATTAAGGGCAACTATTTGCAAAGGCAATGAATAAAGTCAGACGTAAATAGGATACATGGCCGCAAATCCCAGCTTCTAGCTACGGCAATGAATATTAATGAGATGTCATCAGTCTTTCGTCAAATTAAAACGCACAGCGTTCAGCGGCGCAGAACACCCAGAAGAGGAAGACCTTGTCTAGTGCGATGTTGTCTATGTTGTCGTCAACGTCGCGTCGCTTCTTGTTGTGTGCATATCCTGTGGTAACTTTTTAATTGTTGCCAACTTAACACCAATAAATCAGCTAGTAAAGAGACTCTACCCAACCCCATAAGAGTTCACATGGAATTTCGGCAATTTGTTTTGCAGCAGTTAAGTATTCCTCATCTTCAACCCTTTTAGGTGCAAAGCGCCGAAGTCGCAAGTCAGCGCACTATCATCGCGCTTGTTTACACGCATAATTATGTGTGCCGGATTCCGAGAATAACTCCAACATCAACATTAACTAGACGACAACACCGCAAGTCAGTCAGTCAGCACCACGTCACATCCGAGACGAAGAGTGCGCGAGTATTGTTTTTGTGTTTTGGGAAGCTGCCACTGCTGTGAGCCAGGAGCACTAAGTGACTGGGTTGTGGATTTTTGGTGGTGGCGCCGCGAAACGATTTAATGCCTAGTGACAGATTTCTCACTTGAACTTAAGATGACATCCCGTGTCAAAATTTGATGCTGATAATATGTTAATGAGGTTTGCTTATTTGATTTATATATCCCTTGTCATCTAGCATTTTGTGGGCGTGCTTTTTGAAACCTTGAGGCACTTGAGGTTTATTTAGAAGACAATCAAAAGAACATTAATCGCTAGCTACGCGGCTTAGAATAAGGATAAACATTATCTGACGGTTTCATACATATGTAAGTACAATCAAGCTAAATGCGATAAACAAAAAGCAATCAGCATTTGAAGTTAACTTTATAGTACAATAAACGAAGGCTTAGTCAACGATCGTTAGGGAAGTTGTTCTAAGTTTAAAAGCGAGATTTCGTATTTGTGGGTACGAGCCTGGCACTGCTTCCTGACGGTTGGACGGTTTATTTATGATTTAAAAGTCTATATCAGTAATTACCTATAGGTACAAGGAGTATACTATATTTGTGCAATGTATGTAACGGTCAGAAGAAGGCGTGACAGACCCCAAGTTCTTTATACCAAAATGCTTATCATAACCTCGGGTAGCGATTGAGCCATGTCCGTCTGTCCGTCCGGGTGTATGAACACTTAAATCTCGGAGACTATAGGAGCTGCCCAAGGTTGTGATAATAACTTGGTATAAAGCACTTACATTGCACACATCGAGTACACTTACATATAATTAGTTAGTAGCGCTTATGATATCAAATATACTTTAGTATGTATTACTTGTTCATTGTCATCACTCTCATAATTACCTTATTTTTGCGTTTTACTGCGTAATCAGTTTTCGCATCGTTAGACAAGTGCGAGGAATAATAGTAGGTTAACCTGCCCCAACTGAGCCTAACCTTATGAAAAGTCGAAAAATTGTTGGTGTATTTCGTACTTGTTACGGAGAGTTTAAGCATATTGCTTTTCATTACTAAAACCTGTACCGAGAGAAATTATTTTTGAATTCTTGGTTACTGCTTTCATCCTACTGACATTTGTTTAAGCTTAACAGCATCATCATCATCATTGTCTTGTATTTACATATTTTGCATATTTAATATGCAACCTTAATCCACCTTTTGTTTGTTAGTTTATGATTCCATAAGTATCTCAAATAAATGACAACACTTCAAAATAATTATGAACCACATTCCGGCGGCTTCAGCGGCATCTCTAACATCCGGCTACAGTTTCAAATTCTTCTACCAATTTGCAATGTAGGCGGGCAGGCGATGGGGCATTTATCTCAGGCAACAAACGGTGTGGGTACTTACCGTTGGCACTTTTAAGATGCTGCCCTGACATATTTATGAAGTTCAATTATCATAAAATGCAAATGAAATCGTCATGCCCGAAAACGTCAACCTCAAGCGTCAGTGCTAAACCTTAGACGCCCCACCCTTGATAGACACCCCAGTCCACCTTCCAGCGCTGCTCAATAAAACAAAACAACTGCCCTGGCCTACATGGCCCACCCGGTGCCGAAATTAAGCAATTTACTTGCAATATCCTCAAGCGGCGCGCCTGCACACCCATTGACCCCCATATCCAATTCTAAAGATGGTTGTTCAGACAGTTTTTGAGGTGTTGTTGTTACTGGGCGCGAGATGTCAGCTTTTTGTGTGCTCTCTCAGTTTTGAATGTGGGGAATGTTGTGGTGTGCTGAATTTTATCTGTCGACTGGCGCTATTAAAAGAAATTACGTTCAAAACTAAATTGCGGGCAAGAACAAAACACAGAAATAAGGTGAGAGAGACGGAGAGAGACAACGGGAGATTCAATGGAAGGTGAGAAACTGTAAGGGGTTTGCGACACAAGATACAAGTCAGTCCCACCATTGAAATGAGAAACGATTATGTTGGTCCCGGGCAAAAGCGTAGCATAAAAAGTACCGACGAAAACGAAGCAGCACCAAGAACAACAGCAAAACTTTTAACTTGTTTGCCATGTTGCTATTTACAAGTCCTGTGGGACATGCGGAAACAGCAGCTCATTCCATCCTTCTCTTTTACTCACAAGGATTCCTGTCCAGCCATAGGAACAGGTATTGGCGCATTGCTGATGTTTGCATTTTCCCTGCTTGTTGAGAGTTTCTTTTTTGTGTCTTTGGCTTTCCTACGACGGGTAATCTCGTCCATATGATTTCTGCAGAGTCTTCTTAAATGATACCTCTAAGCTTTCGTTAGTTTTCTCTCTGTTTTGACATTTTTTTTTTTTTGAATGCTTATTTTGAACAAACAATTTTGGTGTATGTATTAATAAACCAATGTAGCGGTTTTGCCTAAAAACTAATTACTGTCTCTAAGTGCGCGAGAGCTCCAAAATTTTTATATATGATTCAATTTAATTGACAGCGGTCAAGACCGTTTCGAGGCGCAGGCAAACCAAACCACAAATGTAAGTTGTAAAAAAATAATGTTTGATGAAATGAAATTAGATGAAATGTATGGAAATAATAAAAATTTCAGTACCCGGGCACATCCCCGATTCCCTGGGCACACACCCAACTTGAGCAAATAAAAAAGGACTTGTCATACATATGTGGACCGCGTTGGCGCAGTGGGCGAGACATCACTCAACAATATTGTTCATGTACCTAAATTTTTTTTTAAAATACCTAATATATAAACGATCGTCCAATTGTAAATATGGGAGATAGACGTGAGAAAATTTCCAATCGGATAGTAGATAGTAGCAGGACAAGCATAAAAAAATTGATTTAAATTAAAGCTGGTTTTAAACAATTCATACATAAAATGACCGTATACTCAAGCAACTACATCGTAAATCTTTTCTGAAGGAAGCAAGACTATAGGAAATAATTATAGTGCCTTCATAATTCAGTTATGTTAGTAAAAAAATTACACTATCAAAAAAGATCATTCTTAAAAAACTTTTTCATTTTACAAAATAATAGAATTGATTAAAAAAAATCTTATTCCACATTTTTACAAGCCTTAATATAATAATGGATAAAATATTTAATAAGACGCATATTATTAACGCATTAAAGCTAATGAATTCTGAAAGTACATCAATGTATTCCATTATTATTGCTATTACTTAGATTAAAAAAAAATTGGCTCCAAAATATTCAGTAGTTCAGTCGCAAATAAATACACGTGAATAACACGTTTTTTAAAATTAAGCCGCAATGCGTTAAGTTTAATTTGGTCTAAAATTTTTTTGTGCGATTCTGCATCGAATTGCATCATTACTTTTCAAAAATCGCTGGGGGCAGATTCCAGCACCTTATCCAGCTAGACCCTTTATCCTTTTTTCGTAAGGTCCTTTAGAAAAATGCATATATTGCTGCATGGACTTTCATATAAACCACTTTTTCGCTTGGATTTTTTGTCATAACCATAACTATTATTTGCGGTCTCTGGTTGATATATTTTAATATTAGTCTTACACTTTATTAGCACAGTCTTACAACTTTTTATTGAAATTAACCATCGTTCATCCTATTAAAACATTTTTATTCTAAGACTATTAATTAGAACTATTAATTTTTAATTGATTAATTAAATTTGTTCATTTTGAATTGTTATCATGCTATTTTGTGAGTTGGTGATTATGAATCAAAAGAGCATATGATGGTTTTAAGAAACTGAAAGTATGTATTTAAAAAAATCACCTTGTTCAAAACATTCAAATCTAAATGAAAGTGGAATTAATTGTAAAAAAGGATGATTGTATTGAAAAACAAGATTAGGAACTAATCAGAATTATTAGATTCACTGTCCATATATTTAGCTTTTTTCTTCGAGCTGCATGTCTGGTTGGCTGTGATGTTAATGATTTTGCTGCAGTTTTTTTGTTTTATTTTTTTTTTTTTAATTGTTTCACCTTAAGTTAGAAATTATTTTGGACGAATGTATTTAAATGTCTCATTGAAGCTTTAAGTTGATGTTGCTGGTGTTAAAGTGGCAAGTGATACATTGAATGGAACATATTCTTCTTGTCTTTGATCAGCTCAAACTTTAACATCCATTTTAACTTTTTATAATGGTTAATCAGTTGTTAGGGTGGACATGATTTCGATGTCTTGGAGTTTGCAAGCCAAGCGGGCTCGATAAAGATATACACGGACGGTTCAAAGCTGGACGACCGTGGTATCTATGTTGAGGATTTCAACGTTAGAACTGCTTTTCGATTCCCGGACCACTGCAGTGTCTTTCAGACGGAGGTCACTGCAATCCAGGAGGCTACAAGTTTGAAATAAGGACATTTGTATCTACTCTGAAAGCCAAGCGGGTATTAAGTCCCTAGTTTCGATGACTTCGTGTATGAAGTCAGTGAGTAACTGCCGTTTGTCGTTAGGAGAAATGGCTGAGCAGTTTTCAAATCTCTTCATATGGGTCCCTGGATATAGGCGATGAGGTGGAGCTGGAGACAGTGGAACACTTTTTCTGTCATTGCCCTGGGCTGGGCAGTAAAAGATTTTGGTTCCTAAGTTCACACTTTCTTGAGGATTTATTTCAGCTCTCTGAACAGAGTCCAAAATGCAATTTAAGGTTTATTTAGGCAGCCGGATGGCTTCCTGATCTCTTATAGGGGACCTCTCAAGTGGGGAAGAGCTGTGCAATAGCTCACTGTAGTGGTATCGCAACAGGCCTATCCTTGGCCTGTGTGAGTTGGGACGCCAGTCCCAACTGCCACTCAAACCTAACCTAACCTTCACGGTTCTACTGGCCAAATACTAGTTGCATGGAAGTCACACTTTACGAGGTGTGTTTAAAAAGTATCGCGAATTTTGAATTTTCGCGGGTTACGTGTATTCGAATTTAGATTTTTTTGTGGCGTTATGTTGGTACTCATGTCTCTCACTTATGCCGACAAGCTCGGCCATTTTTAATGTTCACTTAATTGATGACAGCTGCTTTGCTTGCACGTGTTTTGGCTCGTCTTCGATTGTTTTGTGTGAAATACGAAATTACGTGCGCGGATGCATTCCGAATGTTGACTGTGGCATACGGAGAAGCTACCTTGGACCGAAGCAACGTTTATCGGTGGTACAAAATGTTCTTAGAAGGCCGAGAAGATGTGAACGACGAAAAGCGTGCCGGACGACCGAGCACTTCAACATCAGACGAAAAAATTGGTGAAGTGAAGAAAATGGTATTGGCCAATCGCCGAATCACCGTTAGAGTAGTTGCTGAGGACCTTGACATATCAATTGGCTCGTGCCATTCGATTTTTATCAATGATTTGGTCATCAGACGGGTCGCCGCGAAATTCCTCCCAAAATTGCTCAATTTCGAACAAAAACAGCATCGCATGAACATTGCTGAGATGTTGGACTCTGTCCGCGACGACACAAATTTACTCCAGGCGGTCAAAACTCGTGACGAACCCTTGGTTTATGGTTATGACGTGGAAACCAAGGCTCAATCATCCCAATGGAAGCTGCCGCACGAACCAAAACCGAAAAAAGCGCGCCAAGTTCGGTCGAATGTGAAAGTTTTGCATACAGTTTTCTTCGATTGCAGGGGCGTGGTGCATCATGAGTTCTGAGACATTCTCAATAAGGAATATTACCTGCAAGTTATGCGCAATTTGCGCGAAGCAATCCGCCAGAAACGCCCGGATTTGTGGAAGAACAAAAATTGGCTTTTGCACCACGATAACGCACCTGCTTACACATCGTTTTTTGTGCGCGACTTTTTGGCCATAAACAACACACTACTGATGCGGCAGCCACCGTATTCCCCAGATCTGGCCCCCTGTGACTTTTCTGTTTTCCTAAATTGAAGAGGCTCATGAAAGGACGACGCTACGCTACGATTGACGAGATAAAGACGGCATCGAAGGAGGAGCTGAACAATATAAAAAATGATTTTTTTAAGTGCTTCGAAGATTGGAAAAACCGTTGGAAGAAATGTATAATATCTCATGGGGATTACTTTGAAAGGGACAAAATAGATATTCATGAATAAATAAATAATTTTTGAAAAAACACAAAATTCGCGATACTTTTCGGACACACCTCGTATATTATCATTGACTTGAATTTTTTTTATGCAAGGCATAGACCATTTATTGCAATGACATTCAAGAGCTGAACCGTTTTTTTTTTTTAAAAAGAGAATAATTAAAAATAAGTATCAATAAATATCTCATTTGTGATTGGCAAAACAACATAGATTCTAAAAATGTGGTACAGTCGAGGCGGTGCCCGACAGTAAAATACCTTCTACATATTCCTACTAAGAATTTTCCAATTGGAGTTAATTTTTTTTTTTATGAAATTCGATATTTATACCTATAAGTTCCGAATATATTTACCGATTGTGATAAAACTCGAACGTTACGTCTAAAAAGCTATTAAAAGTATATGGGGTAAGTTTCAAGTTGATATATTGAGGGGTGTGGGAAAAACCGCATCGATAAAATTTGGATGTGGATTTGTTCATTAGGGCCACATGAATCATAAACGGTGTGCCCAAAAACCGCGAAAATTTACTGGGGGGAACGGGTGAAGATATTGCCATGATTCAACAAACTTCATCTTCCCAAGAAATTTGCGCACAAGTTGGTAAAGTTTGGTGTTTGTTTTATAGTTTTTCAAGTCTCTGAGCTAGGCATTCATTCGGACGGATGGACGGACGGGCGGACATGGCTGGGACTGGGGTCTGCCCGCCTCCTTCTGTCCGTTATATACATTGCACAAATCTAGTATACCCTTTGTACTTTTAGGTGCAGGGTATAAAAATAACAAGAGTATTTAAAAAACACTTAAAAAATTATTTCAGGTTAAATTTCGTGGGTTTACCAATTCCAATTCGAATAGACTAATACGTTGTGATTTCTCTTGCAACAAAGCAGAAATTGCGAGCAATAAACATGTGAAAACAAAACGATTCGAGGCCGTTTATATTTTGTAGAAAAGAGGAGTTGAAATTAGTGTATACCCTATATATAAAAGGAAACTAAGTGCTAAGTTCCATAGTAGAAATATTTTGCAAAATGAAAGGACAGACGGAACATAGCTCAATCGCTACCCGGGCTTATGATAGGCACTTGTGTATAAACGCATTGTGGTCTTGGTCCTTGATCCTTTGAATGCAAGCTATGACTTTCGGGGACTTTTTCAAGTTCGGGGACTTTTTCCACCGGGCCCGAAGCTCTCGGATGGGCCCGGACTCGAGGGTCATTCTGTTTTTATGTTGATCTCACATTTTTCAACAATTATAAGTATTTTCATGAATTAAGAAAAATTTATGGGAGCCCGGATCCGAGATTTCCCCTGGGGCCCGGATATTTTCTCTACGGCCCTGCTTATAGTTGGAATCTAGACCCCGGATAGCTTGAAAAAGGTATTTAGTCAATTGCACGGCGGCGCGGTGATTTCAATGACAAGAATCATTCCCATAGCCATACCATCTATTTCGGCAATGATGTATCCACGGCTGAGCGAATGCAAAATTTTCCACGGAAAGGCTTTGAGTGCCATTTTGCATTTTTTGTTGATGAAAAGCAAGCATAAAATTTGTAATTTCGAAAAATGGCCGAAAATTCAATTTTTTTTGGATTTGGTTTCGTTGCTTCGATAATTGTTACTTATTCTGTAGATATTTGAATAAAAATAAATTTCTAACCTAGCTTAGGAATCTTGATCAAATTTGGTACAGTGCTTAGGAACTTGAAAAAACTTCCTAACGCCAAATTTACAAGTTCATAATAAAAACAACTAATTATACATCTACAACCTTGAGTTTTTTTTTCGAGGTGCTCCAAAACAACCCTATAGAAGCAATACACTATAACACTGGTATACGAAATAATCTGAAAGCCCTTATCTTCTCTGTGACCTAGATGTTACAGATACAGACTGTATATCGACTTCTCTATTCACTCAAATCATCTTCCAAATAACTTACGTCCTTCCTATGTGGTAAATGCATTATAGGCTTGCACAAAGTTAGATATCAATATGAGTCCGTAAACTGGAATTGTGCGCTTATAAAACGGTATAGTATGATCCCAGCTGTTGAACTATACGACATCTATGTTTGGAGTGGTGGAGGGATAGATATTACCATTTTGGTATACCACTCTTAATGTTGCATACATTGCACAAATTTATTATACCTTTGATCCGCCAAAAGACTTATGTTGCCATACTACATGTATATAAAAATATATAAATATATATATTTTTTTTTTAAGGATTATTTTTATTTGCGATCTGTCATATTGACATTTAACAAATTTGCTTATATTAGGAATATAACGGGGTTGGTTATGCTCCAGTGAGCAACACCAATATACTTAAATTATATTATATATAATTCATTATGTTATTTAATATATATTACTTATTACGTATTATTTACTAAACTCTATATATTATAAAAATCTATCTGGAAGATCCAGAACATGATATCTCTTCAGACGTCTAACGTCCAAACTATTATCTAGAAGATTAATTGCCAGCGAGTTTTCATGATTTGAGAGTCTCTCAAAATATCTTCTCGATGATTTTAATATTTCGTCTTTTACTTAAGGAACATTCAAATCTTTGTGTATTTCTTTGCTGGTTACGTACCAAGGAGCGCCTGCAATGTTTCTTAGAGTTATAGATTGGTATCTTTGCAAGATTTCGATGTTTGAATTGCTCGCCGTCCCCCAGAGCTGCATGGCATACGTCCAGACCGGCCTGAGTACTGCTTTGTAAAGCCGAATTTTATTCTTCAAACTAAGGTGCGATTTTTTTGGTTTTATATGCTTTTTCCACGTGAGTCGCCGATCCCAATGCACTCCAAGGTATTTGACGGATTCTTCATCCGGTATGGACATACCATTTAACGTCACAAGAGGGCATTTTCCTCGTTTCAGTGTGAACGTAATTTGGACTGATTTTTGCGTGTTTACTAAAACTCCCCACTTTTTCAGCCATGTTTCAATCAGACCGAGTTGCTCTTGTAAATTTTGGGACGCTGTGTCATCCGCATAGGTTGCAACTTCAACATTGTCATTTGTAGGAAGGTCCGCAGTAAAAATTGTGTAGAGTACTGGCCCAAGTACACTACCTAGTGGAACTCCGGCGTTTATTGAGTACAGTTTCGAGTGCTCATCAGCATATTGGACATAAAATTTTCTACTGTTGAGGTACGACTTAAAGAATAAGAAATACGGTGCAGGAAGCCATTTTGTGATTTTATAAAGTAAATGCTTGCTGAATATCCAAAAATAGCGCAGCGCTGTACTGTTTGTTTTCAAATACATCCACTATCTTTTTAACAATACGATGGTATTGTTCAATTGTGCCATGGCCTCTTCTGAACCCAAACTGATGTTCGGGTATGATGTTGGTGTCCTCTAAAGCCACTGACATTCTTCTCAAAAGTATTTTTTCAAATACCTTAGCGAATGTCACCAGCAAACTAATGGAACGATTTAATGACGCGTGTTGGCAGAGAGAGATTGCAGGAAAATTTGTACAATTACAAATAATGGCAAAGCCCTTAGTACTTACTTTTAGCAAATCCGCGATTGAACCGATGTAACCGGATAAACCATTTTCGATTTAAAATACTTCTTAAATTCCACGACCTAGTCTTAATTAACAGAATGCATTTTGTAACGTAGTAGCGCCAAGAAATTTACGGAAACTATTTAATATCTCGTTCTCGCAGGTTTCATGATCCTGAAAAGCAGTGCAGTCGGGTCTGGTTAAACAGTCATTTGGGCTGCAAGGAATATGTGGCTAGTATCTGTGTGCGTGTGTGTGTGTGTGCATACCCACACGAGAGTAGGTTGCATTTGTGTGTGTTTTCTGCTAATATCCTTGTTAATATTATTAAACATTATTTATGGATTTGTTTAATTTGTATTTAGTAACGCTTCGGTTGGAAACACTTTCCCAGCTCGTCGCACTTACTACGTGCCTTGCCTGGCAAACCTAAGATGCGTTCCTCCTGCCGCTGGCTGGGCTACTCTAGCTCTTGTGGTCGTTAAAAGTTGTCTGCCATGGTTTGTTTTCTGTGTGGGATGCATTGCCAGCTGAGCCATGGCGGACACTTGGCTCAGTCCTTGCCATACAATACATACAATGTTTTGTTTGTACAAGTTCACCCCTTAGTCCCTAGCTTTCTGGCAGTGCCTGCTGTCGCGTCGCCCTGGTGGAACAATTACATGGTTTTGCCTAATGAATTTATCTGCTCATCAGCATCTCTCTACAGTTGCATACATTGCCATGTTGGAGTCCCCCGGAAGAAGCCAACAGAATGGCGTTCGCATGTGTTGTGCGGTTTGGGTGGGTGCTCTGCTACTGTGGGGCATCACAGTAAATTTTATGTAGATTTTCTAGTACAAATTATGTTCATTTGGCAGTATTGCATGTTGCTATGGTGCCCCTGTCGTCTTGGTCTCTGCTGCCTCTTCGTGTGCGTAAAGTTTATGAAAAACTCGAGGACGCAATAGTTGTTGGCTAACGCCAAGAAGACAACGAAGGGATACAGCAGCAAACTCGGGCCCGAACGTTTTACTTTGATTGGGGAACAATTTTATTATCATTTTAATCGTGATTTGTTGCGTGCTGTGGCAACGGATAAATTTATAGATTAAGTTTTCATATGGCGATAATTAATAGAGTTGCTTGTGCTGTTGTTATTCCAAATAGACTTCCTTGGCATTTATCTATGTACATAAACTTATTGAGTGGATGACACTATTAAAATGGCCGGCCTGGTGTAGCACAGAATTATATTCATTTAAGTGTTAATTTGATAACTCTGAGAAATAATTCCAAAATATCCAAGAGAACTACAAACAAAAAGCTAAAAGAGAATAAAGAAACCGTTGGTAATTATAAAAAAATGGCGCACTTTAAAGTCGTGTGAGGACGACTTTGGGATGCCCTGTACCACAAGCTTGCAATACAATCCGGTATTTCCCTTAATAACACCAAAAAACATTTGATTGGCAAATTAGGTTACTGTTGCTTGTAAACAACCAAAAACTGACGAATTTTAAGCAAAAAATGTTTTTTTGGACAGATCGGTCCTACAGCGAATTTTGTACAAAAAAAAAGCTATTTTAACCGATCGGTCCTATGGGAGCTATATGATTTAGTCAGCCCATTTTGATCAAATTTGGTACAGAGCTTAGGAACTATAAAAAACTTTCAAATGCCAAAATTTCTAATATCTTCACAAACAAACGAAACACAACCAATTTTGTAAAAAAAAACGTTTTTAGCCCTATAATTGGCAAAACTTGAGTACTTTAAAAAACTTCGAAATACCAAAATTTGGTTACAATATCCATATTAACAAATGAAATACAGCGAATTTTGTATAAAAACAGTTTTTTTAGCCAATCGGCTCTATGGGAGCTATATGATATAGTCATTCGATTGTGATCAAATTTAGTACAGTGCTTAAAAACTGTAAAAAAATTTTAAATGCCAAATTTGGTTCCAATATCTTCACAAACAAACGAAACCCAACAAGTTTAGTTCAAAAAACGGTTTTTGCCCGATTGGTCCATTAGGAGCTATATGATAAAATTTGGTACAAAGCTTGAGAACTCTATAAAACTTCTGAATGCCAAAATTTGGTTGTGGTATATTCATAAACAAACGAATTATTCGTTTAAAAATTTTAGTTTTACTCGAGGTCGTCTGAAACACCCCTATGAGAGCTATATAATTTAACCCCGATATCAAAAAAATAAAATAAACTTTTCTCCTATGGAATAATATGGGACCTACTATGAAAGTTTGGTTACTTAAGTTCTTAGCATCTCTGAGATCTCGCACATGGTTATATCGACTTCTCTAGTCCCCCTGATCATATTTTAGGTAAGTTTGATGTCTTCGACGACTCCTTCTATATGTTACATATATTTTCGGCTTGCACAAACTTAAAATACCTTTGTACCATACGGTACAGGGTAAAAAAAAATTCTTACAGTCGTGGCTGTGTCCGACATTATGATACCCTATATCCTTTTTCTTGAAAACATTTCATTGACGAAGTGATAGGCAAGGGGAGGTGCAATTTATACATTTATGGCTATAACTTTTGTTGTGTTCGTCCAATTTTGTTCATTGACATTCGGATGCATGAGTTCATGACTCATCGCTCTGTCAAATTTCAGATCAAAATATTAAACGGGTTGGCTAAAATCCGCGAAAATCAACTACAAAAGAACCGGGGAAGATATTGATATAATTCAGCAAACTTCATCTTCTCAGAAAATATGCGCGTCAGTTGGTAAAGTTTTGTATCGGACGAACGGGCAGACGGACATGGCTCAATCGCTACCCGAGGTTATGATAATCATTCTGTCCATTACATAGTACATTGCCCAAATCTAGTATATCCTTTTATGCATAGTATAACAAATGTTTCCTTTACTGTAGCCAACAAAAAATATTATACTTCTGCCCCATAAAATCCACAAAAATTTAACTCTAACTGAAACCAAATAAATTAACCCACTTAAAAGTTAAAATCATAATGTATTTAAAACCAATCTGCGAAAACAAGCTTAATTTACTCGACTCAGGCTAGATCGCACCAAAAAAATCCAAGTTTAGGTAGTTTTCTGTGATGATGCCTATTCAAACATTGTACGCTTGGCACTAAAAAATAGATATTCAAACTGCCGTTGGCAACTTCTCAGCGATTGCGTCTTTGCACCAAGATCTTTCAAGGCGTACAAATATTTGGAAACATCATCTCGCGAATGGCGGCTTCGTTTAATTGTTTTTAATTTCTGTGTTGACTGTGCGCCGGACCGCCTACACCTGCCACGCGTTGTCTATGAGGGTTTGTCTCTGTTTGTCTCTGTTTACAGACCTGTAGAAGACTCATATGGGGAAACGCGTTCCGTTTACATAAGCCGCTTGTTGAATTTGGTTAATCAAACATTTCGCCGAGCTTTTGAGGTTGAAAACGCCGCTTGGGAGGAACTCACATTTTAATTATTTAAAATTTGTCTTTGTTCTTCCGCTGAAGTTTATTTTGAATTTACAGTTTTCATGACAGGCAAGCTTAACTGTTTGGGTAATTGGTATGGGCGGTTCTTTATACCTTTTCTGCATAAATAATACAAGAAAAATAAACGTGTTCTATTAAAATAAGAACGTAAGTGTCATGGATGAAATATATTTTCAAAATACACTCTCATCAAACATTTTTTCTAAACATAATTTTTGGAAATAAATTTATTATTTTCCTACAAATTTCTCAATTTCGTGTGGCATCATAAAATCATAAAAATTCGCCAACCTTCCAAGGCTATTTTTTTAGGTTCTTTGTTTGTTTGTAAAGCCGCGTTTACCCTTTCACTGGATGGCTAAATGCACAAAAGTCATATTTCAATAAATAAATGCAAGGATGACATGTGGACAGCAACGCAACGTATCGCATCGAATGCACTCAAATGCGAACAGGGAAAAATGGAGCTGCAGCTAGCAGGGATAGGGTGCTAGGATGAATAAAGTAAAAGAAAAGCAAAGAGAGCGAGTCAAATGGATGCGTGCTGTGTGATTTTATGGCGCCGCGGAGAGGAATGAGATGTTTGGAAGTGGTTTCCTTTATTAAAGGTGCGCGGAAATCTATTAACGTGAGCCGAAAATTTTACACACTGCTTGTCGCTGTTGTCCTTGCATTGAATAGCTTAGTTCTTGTATGTGTAAGCGGTAAATCAGATATGTGTAGCTTGATGGAATGCAGCATACAGGACGGTTCTAGGAAGCGGGTGTCGGAACAATGACATTGAACCAATATTTTGTTTTTACACATTCCATGACCCTGTGCGTCAAATAAAGTAAGCCGTAGCGTCACAATTATAATATGTATAATTTGAATGAATGTAAAGAACCACTAACAGCCAAGTTGATTTAGACATGTCCTTCAGAATGAATTCTTTGATTCCCTTGTGGAATAGAGTATCTATATAGGGTTCAAAAGCTGCAATTATAAGTATAAATAAGGGAAAACTTTTTTAAGATCTTGCCGGTAAAACACTGTTTTAGACTAAGAATAAGGTCTCTTAGAATCCCCGAAAGTTTCATCTTTTAAGTATTTTTTTTTCAATATTCTTTTACTGTACTTTAGAATAAGTTTGTTGAACTATGTCGATATCTTACCACGTTCGGATATACATACAGCCGTAACTAATGCAAACGATTTTGAAAACGAGCGAAAGATCGTCGTTTTATATCCTGTTTGAATAAAGGGTATATCAGACTTATGCAATGTAAGTAACGCACAGAAGGAGGCTTGAAAACCGCAAGTCCTATATATCAAAATGCTCTCGAAGAATATAAGAGCTGCAGATACGAAACTAGATTTTGTTAAATCTTTTCGATATATTCCCCCGAGCTATACGTCATGGTTTCATGCATCTGTGTGTCAATAATTAACAAATTAAAATGTACTTATTTAACCCCCGTCAATAATACATCTTTGACTACAGGTAACTAAGGTAAAAATTTCTCCCGAACCCTTTAACAAAGTTAAAGTTAGTTATACTTATAATAACTTCTTTGACATAATTCCAACTGGAAAGTTCTTAGAAGGAGGTATCACATTTTTACATATACTTTTTAATTGTTTATAGAGAAAACTTAATTCCTTACGAGCCACATACGGAAAAAAAATACGGCGAACGTTAAAATCAGACGTGGCCGTAGTGGAACCGAATCTTGGTTTCTAGACATTAACCAATACTCAACTCACTACCCATATGTATGCTTGAAGTTCCTGGTTTCGATGACCCGTCCTAAAAAGATTTTGCGATTTTCTTCGATATTTTTGATCCGATTATTTTAATATTTGATATTACTCGAATAATTTTTGGACTTCCTGGATTTTGCGAATAAAACCTAAAGATGATTTAAAATTGAAAGATGGTGTACGTTGAAATTATTTTTGAGGAAAAAGCAGAACAAGATAGACTTTCCTCTTGACTTCCAAGTTCCAGAGGTTTATACAGTGATTATAGATCAATCTCAAGTGTCCCCCTTAGCATGTTTACGGTGACTTGTTAATAAACGCCTTATATTAAGATGCAGAGTATACAAATTTAAGTTTGAGTGAGTAAATAATTATATATTTTGTAGAACACCACTAAAAACGAAGATCGCAGAAATGGCCCCTTAATACATAAACCCCTCTGATGTTGTTTGGTTTATGCTAAGAACAACTTAAACCAAAAGTTATGGTGCCATTTTGTGAACTTTTGATGTTGCCTTGGAATCGTCACTGATGTGGCCCAGCAAGTCAGATATGGTGAAGAGGTGTGGACAATTCCGTAAGCAGGATGAATTGCGTTGTTGTATTTTAATTTTTTTGTCAAACATTGCAACGCTTGCAAACATCCGGATTTGAGCTCTGGTGAGTATTTTTTTGGGTTCCTGCGTTCGCAAGCGAACTGATTTATGCTTTTTGATGGACGACGGCAGCAAACCAATCCAATGGACTGTTTTTGGGATGGCAATGCACCCGCGATATAGTGTGCAATAAGGAGAAAAAATCATCAACAACGACCAGGAAAAAAATTTATGCATTTTCATTGATATGCAAAGCACTGCAAGCCATGCCCGTCCAACATCCAGCTAACGAAGATGAAGAGAAGAACTTGTGTGCACGCATCCGTTTCCGCTGCACTGCAGCTTTGCATGCGTGTATGTGTTTACATATATATTTGTGTGTGTAGTTGGACATGTTTGGCGTATTGTCGAATTGCATAATATGCACTTTTTCATCGGCCATCCGCAAAAATTTACAACCCAACACGCATCGATTTATTGCCTGACAATTGTGCCGAATCCTCCAACAATGGAAATGCCAGTAACGCCATCGCCGCCAATGGATTTGTGTCCGGCACGTCCGCCACATGGCGCCTGGTACTCCATGTCTGCGACCAACCGAGAGTTATGAGTGCCAAGCCGGCCCGCCTGACCAGCGATTGAATGAGTTTTTCAATGCACTTTTCGGTGCCAGTGTTCGCTGCACTTGTCCGTGTTATTTTTGGCGACGAATTCCATCAGCAAATTTCAATAAAATCCAGACGAACAACATGCCCACATAAAAGATCCGTCCACGGATGCCCTCCACCCAGTCAGCTAGCCGTTCTCATCGCGATATTCAGGCATTGACGACGCCAATTCGTGTGAAAAATAATGTTTTTAATATTGACAACATGAAAAATGTGAAAACAATAATCATAAATTTTTATTAACAGTAAAAACAACTGCATTTGCCAAATGTATATCGATGTCCTGGTCTCATTCAGTCGTACGCTCAGTTGTATACACATTTTCCAAAAATGTAATTACAATTAAAGAAAGACAGTTGAATAAGAAATACATTGAAGATCACAATTAAATTGTTATATATTCCACTGATTTCCGGCTGGATCTAAAATAAAAGTAGATTAAAACAGAAAAATAGTAATGCGCAAGTATTAATATCAAATATGGCAAACCTAAATTTTCGATTATTTTGATGCGCCATATGTTTTTTCTCTCTAATTAATTATAGAAAACCCATTTTCTAATTTCTTCCATCATCAGCAGTCAGTGTCCGGTAGTAGCACAGATTACGGTCGAGCATTGGGCTCTATTCAGACAGCAAAGCTCCTTAGTTTTTTTCCTGCGCTCTGTCAACCAAGTTAGCCGAGAGATGCTGAACGTGTTTCATATCCTTGTTTTGATGCTTGAGGATGCTGGTAGTCTTCCCAGTTCATGTGCAATACAGTTGCTCTTGATATCCCTAAGTCCTGGGACCCAAAACTGCTTAGCCATATCCTACAAAGATATCCAGACAGTTGTTCACTGACTTCATACACGATGTCAACGAAGCGAGGGACTTAATAGCCAAATGGCTGTCTGAGTAGATACGGATGTTCTTATTCCATACTCGTAAGTTGTTTCATTTTTGTCAGAGCCTCCAGGTTTGCAATGATCTCTGCTTGAAAGACACTGCAGTGATCCGGATGTTGGAAAGCTGTTCTGACGTTAAGTTCTTCAGTGTAGACATCTCCACAAGCATGGTCGTCCATCTTGGAACCATTCGTGATAACATGTTGTAAGCTATCCTGGTACGTTTAAGCTCCACTTATCCCTGGTTGGCATATGGGTTTTGAATTATATTTACAGTTTGTCAAGAAAGTGTTTTTACAAGGGGAAAAAACAGCAAATT